>KE371085.1:525705-547516 GCA_000418225.1 Zizania latifolia | reverse complement strand
TCCGTGTACCTGAGTCGCACGCGAACTCCGTCACGGTCAAGTCTTCTCATCCTCTTCTTCACATCATCTCCCCGGTTGACAAGCACTCATCACCTCATGGTGACTACCATGACTCCTCACACAACTAGATCTAATCCTAAGACAAAGAAGGTGGTTAGATCTTATGAAAGACTATGATCTTGGCATTCATTACCACCCCAACAAGGCTAGTGTAGTTGATGATGCTCTCTACAAGAAACTATCCAACATCTTCAGCACTACTCTAGTCAGTTCATGGAACCTATGCTATGACTTTAAAAGCCTTAACTTGGAGCTAGGTCATAGAGGAGGGTTTTTTGGCCACCCTATCACTACCACCAACTCTCCAAAATCAAATAAGACCGCTCAACTCTCAGATTCTAAAGTGGCTCAAATTAAGAGGAAGCTTGGTGCTTCCAAGAAGTCTGTCTATACCGTAACTCCCAAAGGCATGTTGATGCATGGAAAATAGTTGTTCAAATCTCATAATCAAGGCTGGCCTTCATGAATCCATTCTTTCTTAAGCACATAACTCTATGTTATCTATCCACCTGTGTAGCATAAAAATGTACCAAGACATCCAAATCCGTTATTGGTGGCCTAGCTAACACAGAACATTGCCACTTATGTTGCTATAAGTGATGTATGCCAAACCATCAAGGCCAAGCATCAAAGACTAGAAGGCTTACATCAACCATTGAAGCTCCTCGTGTGGAAATTTAATGAGATGGAATGGATTTTGTCACCGGCCTTCCAAAAATTCAGAATGGGCATGACTTCATTTGGGTAATCATTGATCGATTGATCAAGATTGCACATTTCATTTTGGTACATGTGACATACGGTTGAGCCAAACTTGCAAAGCTCTACTTGGCACACATTGTTCACCTTCATGGAATATCCCAAAGGTAATAGTTTTAGATTGGGGTCCTCAATTCACCTCCTGCTTTCCATCCACAAACTAGGGTCAAACTGAACTTACCAATTAGATCCTAGAAAATTTTCATAGAGCTTGTGTGTTTACCTACAACCAAGATTGGGAGAAATATCTACCCTTTGTAGAATTTTCCTAGCTAGAACAATAGCTACCAGTCGAGTCTACAAATGTCTCCCTTCGAGGATCTTTATGAAACAAATTATAGGACTACTTTGTTCTTGTCAAAAGTAGAAGAAAGATAATTCTTTGGACCAACCATTAGGGGTGGCAGTTTCACCGTTGGGGGTGGGCCCTGTGGGAATCTGCCTTGACGGGTCAGGAACGACAGGTAAAATTTTCGTCTCATGGGAGAGCGGGTTCGGGGCCCCAAAAATAGGCTGGTGCGGGTGTAGGTTTGTTTCTTCACCATGGGGAACCCATGGGCCCCAAAAAAGCCCACTACAACCACTAGGCCCAGATCTTCAATCATTTTTTTGGCAAACCCTAGTCCTAGTCCCACTGGCCACTGCTCCACACTAGTTTTGCTTCACCTCTAGACTCCAGTCCTCCATGTAAGATACAACCACACCTCCAATCCTGCTTAGCTAGTGGCTGCTCCACACCTCAAAGCCTCCAGCCAGCCCACCAGGAAGCCACCTTGCTAGCTGCCTAGGCCAATAGGCCTTCCTAGCCTCCACGCCTATAGGCCCGGCCTCCTGGCCCTCCACGCCAGTAGCCCTGTGCCAGCAGCCTCTAGCGGCTAGCCTTCTCCACTCCTCTAGTAACCAACACTCCAGCAGTAGTAGTTCATCATGTCTAGGAGCAAGTGAGCAATAGTAGTCCAGCAATCTAGATCTAGTGAAGTGTACGCATCAGGAAGTCAGGATCGATATGCCGATCTGGCAATCTACACAGGTAGAGCCATCCTGCTGCTAGAATATCCACATCTATCTTGCTCTGAATCATCTGTAGTTGATAGATTTGTTAAAGGATAAGAGGGGTTATCAGGTGATCCACATGCTTATGTTTTAATCTCCGCATCTAGATTAAGAGTGATAACAGTTTGAACAAGTTGCGCTATAAAAGGATGGTTCATATTTTGGATTGATTTCATTTTATGCTAGGAGAGGCACTAGGAATCTAGAATGCCAGTTAAATTTTCTATGATCAATCATCCCGTGGGCCCCAATCACGGTTTGGAGCCTCGATGGGACAGGGACAGGGGATGAATTTAGCCCAGTTTACTCGATCGGGACTAGGGCCAGGGCAATAATTTCGGGGCTAGGACTAGAGAAGTTTCTTCTCAACTTGGCCCCACCCCATCTTGTTGCCACCCCTACTGGCCAGCATCAAAGAGGCCAAATAAAACACAGCTCTTATCTAGAGCTAGCTCAAAGTAGTGCAATCACATCAAAAGAGCTATGTCAATCGTGATTGTCGTGTGAGCTGAGCTTTGAAGTAGGTGACCATATCTACCTTAAGGTCTCACCATTGCGAGCCACTCGTCGATTTCAAGTGCATGGCAAGTTGGCACCCCATTATATCGGTCCATATCATATTCTTGCAAAATGGGGCAAGTGGCTTATAAATTGGAATTGCCGCCTCAACTCTTAGAGGTGCATGATATATTCGATTTTTCTCAACTCAAGATGTGCCTTAATGTTTACTCGGAGTGTACCGCTTTAGAAGGAATCAATCTACAACGTGATCTTTCTTACCAAGAGTACCCAAATCGAATAATCGAGGAGGTCGATCCTACCACTCGCAACAATAGTGTAAAAATGTTAAAAGAGCGGTGCAATCACATTGCTGATGAAGAGGACAAACTTAGAACTGAGTTTCCCAACTTCTTTTAGGCATAGCAAATCTCAGGGATGAGATTTATTGTAAGGGAGGTAGGCTATAACAGACCCAACATTTTGTCTATGGAAAAATTACAAAATATAAGAATGGAGTGAATGGTTGTTGTGTGGATACATTTATTTTCTATGTTTTTGGATTTTCAACATGGCATGTTATATTTTCTTATGCATTGATACCAATTGAACGAATCTTGTAAACAATCTATACATCAATTAAATCTACAAAACTACACAAAACACTGAACATTATATTACTAAGACCCATTATTAGTGAAAAATTTCATAAAATTTTGACTTAATATGGTAGGCCAAATAAATTGAACAGAGTAGACAAACTTCAAGAAATTGACACAACACATCCTATATTGTTTTTAGCACAACATATCTGATTGTGATCTTTGGCCAAAGTGTTCCCCATTACATACTTTACTCCCCTATTTTATCATATTTTTTAACCAAGGGAACCACATCAAATGACAGCCAAGTCAGATAACTGTTTCTTGGCCATAACACAACCTATTTGCTTGACTCCCAAAATTAAACCATAGTTGTAAACTCCACCAAAGTGGTACCATAAGATTGAATACAACTTGGACTACCCATCAGAGAAGTATCAAGATTTTTGGATCTCTCTTACAACATTTTTACTTGTCCAAATACCCTTAGTGATATCGAAATAGGACTTACCAAACTAGAGTTTTCTCCCACTCCTTCACTGCCCATGGACCCTAGAGGACCTAAGGCCCACCTATCAGCCACAACACACCCTCTCTACTAAAGGACCACGGGTAGGCTATGATAGCACAAATAAAAAATACCATGCACACCGGTGGACATCATGCGAGCAAGAGATCATAGATAATTACCACTGGACGTAGTGGAAGTTCAAGTTAGAGAAGCTGGTCCAACTCACTTGTGTCGGTGTGGTTGTGGAAGTAGCCGATCACATAAATTCAATCATCTCCTCCTCACGCCAATCAATGTGGCAAAATAGCAACGCCTCTACTTGTATCTACACATCCTATGATTGAACATCGACCATCGATGTACTAGCATTGGTGCATGGCTAGGGCTTGGCTCAAGGTGGTGGTTAGGGTTTCTCTTCAAGGATGCTATCATGATTGTGGCGTATATTTCTCGGTCCCATGCCCTGCCATTTATAATGCTCACTAATTGGGCCCTCGATCACAAACAGATGCTTATCAGGAGTCTACTCGGATCTCTATCTGAGTCCACACAGATCTCTATCCGAGTCCACTCGGATCTCTATACAAATTGAGCCATATTCAAATCATATGATTTGCATAAGTTATATCAACCCAATAAGTGTGTAACCTTTTAGGTTCATATACACTTGGCCATAGCCTAAAAATGCCTTTTCGGTCCACTCATCAATAGTGGCCCCTAGTAGAACTTATTGATACAAAAGAGTACATAATGATCATATCGATTAAACTTGTAGTATACTCATGCTTAATCCCTTTGCCTCATGATATCGATCAAGCTCAAGGTGAGGCTTGTGCCATCTATTCAATAGCTCAACCACTCACTCGATCTTGTACTGGATTAACTCTTGATTGAGTGCTGAATTATTTTGGCATGGCCATGCACTTCTATAATTTATTATATCGAGGGACCTAGAGATATCTCTTCCATTAACTACGAGGGGCAATTCCATCTTACTCATTCATATGCCACTACATGTTTCATAGCAAACCCGAAGACTACCTTTATAACTATCCTATTATACATGTAGCGTTTGGTAGTCCCATAGTGAGTTATTACACATGTTAGGAACCATGGTGATATCAGGTCAAAGGACTTTGCATCAATACTATTTGAGACCAATTGATGGTATATTGAATCCCAGCAGTCTCATAGTGGGTCTATCCAACAACATGTTCTCTAACATGTGTCCACATTATTGATTTGGTATCTCCGTAGCATGATCCATGAGACATGATCATCAATCAGTACTTATGCCTCTATCTACTATCTCGCCAATGAGATGATACCATTGTAGGATGTGCTTTGACTTCTGATGCGACCTAGGCTCATTGGCTTGCGCAATGCCTTCCACTAGTCATCATACCTATTTCTGAAAGAAATTTTTTGATGCAAACAACTTCTTCGGCAACTTCAGAAGCTACTATGTATTTGGCTTCTATTGTTGAATCAACAACCATGCACTGCTTGGAACTCTTCCAGCTCACCGTGCCACCATTTAGACAAAACAAAAACCCAGATTGTGATCTAAAATCATCTTTTTTAGTTTGGAAGCTATCATCAGTGTAACAATTTATAATGAGCTCTTCTTTACCTCCATAGATAAGAAACATATCATTAGTTCTTTCTAAGTACTTGAGGATATTCTTCACCACTATCCGATGACTTTTACTTGGAACTAATTGGTATCTGCTCATAGCACTTAGAGCATATGAGATGTATAAGCGTGTACAAAGTATGGCATACATGATAGATCCAATTACTGAAGCATATAGAATCATATTCATCTTACTCTAGTGATCAGGTGTTTTCGGACTTTGAATCTTGCTGAGATTAATGCCATGTGATATTGGCAACAAACCTTTCTTAGATTCATAGATGTTGAACCTCTTCAACACTTTATCAATGTATGTACTTTGGATTAATATAATTAGCCTCTTGGATCTATCTCTGTGGATCTGAATGCCCAATATGTATGCTGCCTCTCCTAAGTCTTTTATGAATAAACTATTTTTCAATTAAGACTTGATGAATCCTAGCATAGGGATATCATTCCCAATAAATAATATGTCATCCACTTACAATATTAGAAAATACAAGTGCACTCCCACTGCTCTTTTTTAAATGGAAGGCTCCACTTTATTTTTAATGAAACTAAACCCTTTGATAACACATCAGGGTGATTGTTCCAATTCTGAGATGCTTGCTTCAATCCATAAATGGATTTTTGTAGATTGCATATTTTTTCTAGCTAATTGTGGATCAATGAAACCTTTAGGCTTTGTCATGTACACATTCTCACTTAGGTTTCTATTTAGGAAAGCTATTTTGATATCCATCTGCCATAGTTCATAATCCAAATATGTGAAAATCATTAGAATGGTCCAAATAGACTTTAGCATTACGACGGGTGAGAAAGTTTCATCATATTCAATATCATGAATATATTTGAATCCTTTTGTCACCAATCATACTTTATAGATGTGAACATTTCCATCAATGTCTATCTTTTTCTTAAAAACCCATTTGCACTATATGTTTTTGAAACCATCAAATGGATCAACCAAGTTCTAAACTTGATTATCATGTATGGATTCTATTTTGGATTTCATGGTTCCAAGTCATTTCTCAATGTCGAGTCCCACCATCGCTTCTTTATAGGTATTAGGCTTTTCATTGTCTAACAACAATATATTGTGTTATTCTATGGTCATGAACATGTACCTAAGTGCATGACGTGACCTTTATGACCTACATGAGGTTAGTATATCTACAACAAGTTCTACAACATTTCATTTATCCTATTGTAGTTAAGTGGGAGTTAAAACATTTTTATAGTGTTTCTCAAATTTCCTCAAGGTGCATCCTGCTCCTACTAGCCCTTCTTGAAAGAAACTCTTTTTCCAATAAGACAATATGTCAGGCGATAAACACTTTGCCTTATTCCCGATTATACAAATGATATCCTTTTGTTTCCTTAGGATACCCCACAAAGAAGCATTTCTCTGACTTGGGTGTGAGCATACTAGATTGTAAACATTTTACATATGCTTCACATCCTCGAATCTTGAGAAAAGACAAACTATGATGTTTTCCTGTCCAAATCTCATATGGTGTCTTCTCTACTGACTTTGATGGAACTCTATTTAGTGTGAAAGATTACGTTGGCTCATCATGAATCGTACCATGTCTAACAAGGTATGATTTCTCTTTTTAGACATACACCCCATTCCATTGAAGCATTCCTAGTGGAGTCAGCTATGGAATAATTCAACAATCTTTCAAATGATTGCCAAATTCCTGGCTCAAATACTTGCCCAATGATCTAATCATAGAAACTTAATTGTTTTTCATAAATGATTTTGTACTTCATTCTAGAATTCCTTGAAATTTTCAAAGAATTCTACAATAACCATATCTACAAAAGTTATCAATAAAAGTTATAAAGTACTGAATCTACTTCTAGTCGTTGAACTCATTGGTCCACACACATTAGTATATATGAGTGCCAATAAATCATTTGCCCTCTCACTTTGTCTGGTGAAAGGGGCCCTTGTCATCTTGCTAAGTAAACAAGATTCACATGTATCAAATGATTCAAAATAAAATGAATACAAAAGACCATCCTTATGGAGCTTCTCCATTGGTTTCTCATTTATATGGCCTAAGCAACAATGCCTGATAAATATTGGATTTAAATAATTAGTGTGTAGACTTTGGTATTGATGTTATAAATGGGCAATTCTTTAATATTAAAAATATATAGTCCATTCACCATTGGAGCATGACCATGTAGGGGAACGTAGATACTATGCTGGCTGAAAACAAAAATTTTCTACCGTGTACACCAAGAAAAATAGCTTAGAGAGGGTCCATAGATTGTTACCACTAGACACGTAGAGCACTGGAATAAGTGTTGGAGTAGCGAGCTGATGCAACACGTGCGCGCCGATGTAGTTGGGAAGTCGATCAACATCCTCGGGAGGTAGGCAATCAACGTCCTCAAAAAGCCTTCGCCCGATGACATAATGTCCTCGAGAAGTACGCCACCGATCCAATCAGCGGCGCTGATACCGATGCCTATCGGTGCCACCGATGCAAAGCAAAATAGCAGTGCCTCTACTGGTATCCACACGTCTAGGGGTGAAATGCCGACCGATGTTATACTAGCACCTAGGCGATCGACGAGATGGTAGGGCTCAGGGGCAATGACAGCGACTTAGGGTTTCTAGTGGTGACTAACAGATTAGCACGCAAAGGCATACAATGCATGAGCCCCTCACCCCCATATAAATAGACGTCCTAGTTTGGGCCCTACCATGCCCAACCAGGACTCTACTCGGATCCATATCTGATCTGTTCGGATCACTATCTAAACCGTTTGGATCTCTATCTAAATTGAGCCCAATTGTAATCCAGTGTTCCAACCCGTTAAGTGTGTGACCCTGTAGTTTCATGCATAGCTTGGTTAACATATGAAAACTCCTTTCTAATACTCTGTTAATAGCAGCTTCTAGTAAAGCATAGTAACCCAAGTATATGTAAAGATCATATCGGCTGAACCTTGTAATATTTCATATGTACATGTTCCTTTGCCTCACGATATTGATCGAACACAAGGTGAGATTTGTGCCATTCTATCAATAGCTCGATTATCTCTCGATCTCAGTGTTGGATTATAACCTGTGATTAACTCTTTAATCATGTCGGCATGGTCATGCACTTCCATAATCCATTACATCGAGGGCCTAGAGATATCTCTCTCGTAAGGAGGGGCAAATTCCATCTTGATCACTCACATCCCACTACATGTTTCATAATAGATCCGATGACTACTTTTATAGCTACGTAGTTACGAAGTAGCGTCTAGTCCCAAAGTAAGCTACTACCTATGTTGACAACCATGGTGATCTCAGGTCTAAGGATTTTACATAAACACTACTGAGACCAACTGATGACACATAGAATCTCAACAGTGTTCTCCAACACATGTCCATGCTATTGAGTTAGTATCTCCAGACCCATGATCCATGAGACATGATCATCAATCAATACACATGCCGATCTAAGTTATATCTATTCCATATATGACTTAAAACTGATTAGGGATCATTTAGAAATTGTCATATTACGAGTCTCATAAACAAGTCACGTACTTGTTGATTCATAATGACAATTTATTTCAAGAAACAGTAAATTTATTTCATAAACATAGTATGCCACATACAACATCTCCATGTTGCCTCTAGGGCATAATGCTAACAGACCATAGAACATATCACTAAGATAAATTGAACAACCATTGTTCATAGATTTAAAGTCATAACCTTCCACTTACAAACATGCGACAAAAATAACATTTTTACAAAGGGTTTGCCTCTTGCATGGTGACGATGGAAGAGGAGGTGTCGAGCTCTGGTGTTGCAGTGACAAAACATTATCTCTGTGTGGCATTGAAGCCTAGTTACCACTAAAAAATATGTAATGGTTGCACCATAGAATGAAACTATGGGTGATCTCTCCCAGTGTCTTCTCCCCATCGTCTCTAGGGATGTTGAGCTCTAAGTCAAAATATTCTTCAATTATTTTCTAGTATGTGTAGCTCACATAGTGTTCTTTGAGTTATGTCATCCACATGGTAATATAGGTTATCTTCATCGAGGAGCCCTGTGGAAGCACTACTGTTACGTGCTCGCTGAGATTGGCTAACTTGCCCATCAGGAGCTGAGACAGACTACATGTCGCTAAGCATTGCAATCACTTGCCATTTAATTTCTACAGTCATGTTTTTCCGTGTTGCAGCTAGCCTCTCTTCTAATACATGGACCCTCTACTCATGTACTCATTTGCTTCTCTTGTGGCTTCTATAAGAGCCGACGTCTTGGGGAAACCAGTACTTCTATAGAACCATGTCAAAACCTCTTCTTCGTCTAGGGTGTTTATGATTCTTTAGTGGTCTAGTTAGTTCATCTTTTTCCCTATCTGGGTGGAAAGTTCCTTCTTTAACATCTTTCCAAGCTTGTACAATTCTTTAGGCTACAACTTTTAGGCCCCGTTTGGATCCTAGAATTTGGCGTAGAGTTGTGGAATTGGAATTGGGATCGACCAATTCCGTTGTTTGGATGCTATAGGAATTCGTCGTTTGGAATTTTTTTCAATTCAAGATGGAATGTTTACAACGGTGCAGAGGGGCCTCCCAATTCTGAGCTCCAGGAGTCGGAATCGCATGAAATTACCCCTCCCACCTCTGATTCCTTTTGCTCTAGCCACCGTCCCCTCATCTCCTTACCATGCCCACGTGACACAAGATCCACTAAGATCTTCTGCTCCTTGCCACGGACATTGAAGCAGGTCTTGTGCCCACGACCGTGTCCCCCGTCGTGCATCAACACGTGCTCATGCCGAGATATGAGGACAGTGTTAGGGCCCGTCGACCGCTGCTCCTCATCTTCCTGTATGTCTCCTCTGCCATATTGCTCGCGATGAGTGCCATCTCACCATCGATTACGACCATGATGAAATACTCTGATGATGGCTCTGGCGATCAGGGGCAGGCAAACCGTGCGTGCATGAGGTCCCATGCCAAATTGACCCGATGGTCTTGCTAGTGGAACCGCTTCGACCTGCGCTGTCACCACAGCATCCATGGCTGGACCCGCACGATAATGGTCAACTCCTCCTCCTCATACTTCGCCCCCTCATCTTAGGACCCATAGTCCACCACTGCTGCCGCCGCTGACGCTAGTGCTAGTGCCCCCACAACAAACAACCACATGTAAATTTACATCATATATCATTGCATTATATTTATATCATCACATTATATATTCATTAAGTTCTCAACCTTGCAAGAGGGTAGATGCAGACTTTTGAGACTTGGTTAATTAGATAGCTAAGGGACCTCTTTACCTTCCAAGCTTTCTCCAAAGTATGATCTGAAAAGAAAAATAAATACAATAAACAAGTGATCATCCTGCACTACGGGAGAAATGTGTTCACTAGTGAACAGAAACAGTAATAAAAGTAAAGATTCTACAAATGGCTAATAAAACACAGTTTAGTCAATGAACCGAACTGCGTACCCAGAAATATCACTGTCGATATTTATTGGATTTGGTCATGGTGTGATTTGTACTTGTTACTAAAAACTACTCCAACAAATACTGTCCAATAGTTGTGTTTAGTAAAGTATGTCCAAAAATATAAAATACTTGCCGCATTAACTTATGGCAAGTATACTCATCCTACAATTATGATATACAGCTATTGCATTCAAAATAATATGTATTACAGAACACAAAAAATGGATGTCATAAGAATGAAAGAATATATAACTATCCAAAGTCAGAACCATCACATCACGAGAGGAAAAACAATTGAACTGTCAATTGTCCAACAACTGAAACAAATTGTCTGCTTAGCAGCAAAAACAATTTGAAAGCAAAATGGAAATATCAGAAGAGTGGATCGCACTGTTGACTCTCTATTTGTTAACTAGGTAAACATGATATTAAATTTTACATGTGCTGTGAAAATTTTACATGATATCTTTGTAGTATCCTTCCTGTGAACAAATGCATTGCTGCAGGCAAAATCATCATAATAATTGAAACAGTGACATATAACAATTTCAGAGAATGAGTTGTTTACTGTGGGTTACCATAAACCATTACTTATATTCAACCTTTCAATAATATTTTCAAAAAAGAACAGTAATGCTCGAAATATTGATCTGTTTTGATGCCAAAATTCAGAGTCACAATTATACTTATTGCAGCAGCTTCAAAGATGAATGTCCTAGTTCATATATCATTGCAGTGTGATTCTAATGGATACATGCAGACAAGAAAGAAAAGGGAAGATTGCATTGCATGCTTATCCTTTGGCACATTTAAATGATTCAGTAAGGCCCCATTCTAACTAGATTTGTTGGCCCGCTTCGGAAGAAATTGATCCAGCTTCTAGCCCACACTAGGAGAGAGCCTTGTCTGCACCCCAGAAGTTAGCTCATGAGGCAAGGGACTCCCCCACTATTTAAGTTGGATCAACTCTCCCCCATAACCAATGTGGGACTATTACAATAATCTCCTATATCACATATTGGTGTCTTTTGGCCTGATCGTATCACACGATCCACTGGGCCTCACCACCTTAGTGCACTCTTAGAACACATCACACGGTCCCACTGGACGGATACTGGAGACTGTGGACCAAGCTCTGATACCATTTGTTGATCCACTTTAGGAGAAATTGATCTAGCTTCCAGCCCACACTGGGAGGAAGTCTTGTCTGCACCCTAAAACCTAGCTCATAAGGTGAGGGACTCTCCTACTATTTAAGTTAGATCAACTTTCTCCCTACAACCAATGTGGGACTATTCCAACAAGCTAGGCCCTAAATCTTATGTGATCTAATTTAGTATATGTATAATAGCATGCCTGACTATGATTATCTTGCAGAGAACAGTTAGGAGACACAAATCTATTTTCTAAAATGAGGATATATGCATGACACAGAAGTTCAACAAAGGCACAGATCATTCCATGCACCTTTCTGCCTTTGCATGGCAAAGGTGGCCAAGGAGATGGGGAGAGCACCTTGCTGTGACAAGGCAACAATAAAGAAGGGGCCATGGTCACCAGAGGAGGATGCAATGCTTAAGAACTACATTGAGGAGCATGGCACTGATGGCAACTGGATTTCACTCCCACACAAGATTATATATATCTTGAGAACCATTACATAACGAGAATAATCATTTAGAGTAACATCACCTAGTTTCCAACACAGAACAATAATCTATCCGCTCTTTGTAACCCTTTGCCCACATTTGTCCAACAAATAGAACAATAATCTATGCACAATTTGGAACACGCATTTAGGGCATTATGGTGAGCATTACTTGTGCTTAGGGCGTGCCTTGGGCATGGAGAGTGAAAAAAGTAATGCTCGCGATAGAGAGGCACAAGGAAGGTAAATCCTCCCCATAACTTGTGCTTAGGACGGGCCTCGAGCATGGAGAAGGATGATGAGGATATTATTCCTATGGATAAACACAACACCCCTAAAGTGGCTATACAAGATCCAATTATTAGAGCTCGACCATGATAATTAAATCTCCAGGTAAGCTCGTTTCTAAGTACTTCTTTATGTAATCTTGAGAATAAATTGCTACCTAATGATGATATTATTATTAGGAACCATACAGAGAACCAAAAAGTATGTGGAGACCAGCAAGAAAGGCAGAGAAGATGAGCTAGGGCATCCAAGTCAAGTTCGAAGCCCAACCCACATCTAGCTCGAGTCCATCTCGGATTTTAGAAGTAGCATGCACTAAAATCATCGCCTAGGCCACATCCAGACTCTATTTTCGATATTCTAATATACAAGAAAAGATAATTTCATAAGATTTCCAATGACACCAGTCTCACACTAAAATTCCTTCTAAATCAACGGGAATTGTTAAAACAAGTGGACATCCAAAATCTGCCAGGGTGCTGCGTCACCGTTTTTTTTGCCTTTGGGCCGTGTATCTAGTTGGACCCATTAGGGGTGCTTCCAGAGGAGTATATAAGCTGAAGCCGCCTCCATCTAGGGTTTTTGGATTTGCATTTGAGTGTATGAACAGTCACTGCCATGCTGGTTTGTCAACCCTGACTTACAGATTTAATTGTGTTTTCTGCGTTTTTGCTTGTGATATTCAATTTGCAGGCAGGGATTAGCCTTTGTGGTGAGGTCAATCGGTCTATGCACGGTTGATAACCAGATGAATAGTAGTGATGCGATTGTAGGGTCTTGATCTCCCATATCAGAAGTTAGATCGTGTGTGTTTCTTCTCCATAAATCGTTGTTTACCTCTACCTGATAGAAGATCGGGCACCCCACCCTCCATCAGAGGAGGCTAGAACACAACATGCGGTGGATGGACCTCAGGCACGGAGGAGGCAGAGGCATGCGGGAGGCGGATGATGGCATGCTTGGATGGTAGCCAGGATGGAAGGTGGCTTACAGTTCATCGGCACGGAGGAGGAGGGTGGTGGTTGCAAAATGAGTTTGGAAATTTTTTATGGAGAAGGTAGCTCCTTTTAAATACCCACCATTTAGTGTCGGGTGATAAGGTTAACCAGTACTAATAGCTCCCTTTAGTATCGGGTGGTCTCTTCACCCAGTACTTAAAGGGCTCCCAAACCCTTGCGTGGGTTCCTAAAATATTGCACGAGGAACCCTTTAGTACCGAGTGAAATCATTACCTGGTACTAACAGGAAAAATTTTAGTATCAGGTGGTCTCATCACCTGGTACTAAAGGGTTCCCACACTAGGTTTTAGGAACCCGCGCTAGGGTTTAGGAAGCCCTTTAGTATAGGGTGCAGAGACCACCCAGTACTAAAATGTTTCCTGTTAGTACCGGGTGGTCTCATCACCCGACACTCAAAGGATTTAAACCAATTATGCAAAAAACAATATATTTGAATAATGTACAATATAATATATAATCACCAACAAAATAGTAAAACCATTTTTGTTAGGTTTATTAAATTTATATCTATAAAGGAAAAAAAATTAACTATCATAAATTAAGTAGAGTTTTATTTATAAAAGTTGTTATGATTGTTCTAAAATAATGGAAAGTTAGGATGCGCTATTCATGAGTAAATAATCTTTATATAACTTGTTCATGTAATATCTAATTAATATTTTTAATTGCAGTGGGAATGACCCACTAGAGTAATCTTACAAATTAATTACTAATAGATGTAATTAACTTAAAGGTTTATTAATAAACTTTATAAACCATAAAAAGTGACATTACTATAACTAAATTTTCAAAAATATATATTATAGTGCAATTCTAGATATTATAGTTCTCAAAATTATTACAATAACATTACTTTTTCTCTACATGCGTCCCTTCGCTATGATCGTGGCATACGTAGGGGTGTCCTCATTGCCTAATAGGATGCTTGTATCAATCTCCTCTACAAATGGTGACATCTCCTTAAACATATTATATTATTGTTCATGTGTGACATCCTCTACTCCTACGATTTTTATTTTTCCTTGAAGAACTATGCGGCATTTTGGCTGCTCTTCTGAATTATCATTTTGTGTAGTTTTTTCCTAATCTTTTTAGGTTTACTACACATGTCGACACAAAGAAAACTTGAGTCATATCTTTGGTGAGAACAAATGGTTTATCTCTATATTCAATATGATTGAGGTCGACAGTTGTCACACCAAACCGATCTACCATTACGCCCCCTCTAGTCAGCTTTACCTATTGGCACCAAAACAGAGGAACCTTTAAAGATCCATAGTCAAGTTCCTAGATCTCCTCTATGTAACTAAAATATGAATTCTTTCTAGTGTTGTCTATGGCATCTATATGTACACCACTATTTTAGTTGATGCTTTTATTGTCTCGGGTTCTCATGTAAAATGTATACCCATTTATCTCCTACCCTTGGAATGTCAAGATTGAAAATGGTGGTCCCTAGACAACTAGTTCGGTTGTTTGTTAATCATCTCATTATCCATGACGTGTTATCGCAACCAAGCGTCGAAACTATCTATGTGCTAACATGTAATTCAGACCGCAGACTTACCCTGGTATTCAGAGCATAGAATTTTCTTGTGCTCCTTGATATATGAAGCCACTAAAGATGATTGTTGTAAAACCTTGAAATTGTAAGATGGAAGTATATATGAGTTGTAACTTTGTTTCTCCAAGAAAAGGCATATGTTATCCAACATTTCTTTTGCGTGTTGTTGTACAAGGATTTCATTTACACGCATTGGGTCCATAAAGCCCACATCATAGCACCCCTCCTTTTGACATATTTGAATTGTGTTGACACCAGAAATTGGGCCAACGCATTGTGAGTTGTTAGGCCAACAGGCTAGGCTGATGGGCTGCCAGAAGAAGCTTAACAAGCAAGGACGAGACGCACGCAAAGTGGGCTCAGGCTTGGTAGAACTTTATCTTTAGTTATTAGATAATAAGTTAGTTTAGATTTTGTGTTAAACACGGATTAGTTGTTTTCCCATCTATAAATAGTTGTGCCTGGGGTCATTGTAAACATGTTAAGTGAACCAACCAATCAACTCTCGACGCATCGTCAACTTTTAGGTATGTAGCATTAGGATGATTTCCTGTGAGGGATCAAGCTGCATTGGTTTGGTCTGATCTCTGATCACGCTAGGAATAGTCTTCTCGGTAAACTAATTGATCTGATTACATCTTTCTCGGTTAGGTCTGATACTATGATTAGATTGAGAAGGTTTACTAGTTATCGATATAATACATTAGTTCTTGTTCTTATATCGTGCTTCATGTTCTGGATTGATGTATTCGCCAATCACATCATCCTTGTAGGTTATATTAGATAAGATCGTATGCCGCTCGTCAGTGTAATGCTGTCTCGGTTAAGTCTGATCCATTATGCTAGCGTGAGATATACGGGGCAATCTGATCTAATCTGCCTATCCATTGTACTTCAGAGTTTTAGCCGATGGGTTGCTTGTTACCTTGTCAATCAGAATTAGTTCTATTTAAACGCCTCTTAGCATGCTATCTCTACGCTACATCGGTTGGGTTCGAACTGTAGAGATTGCCTTGCTAAAATATTCAATTTAAGCCAATTGGTAAGGGTTGCCGATAAATACAAAGTAGACTTAATATTGAAAAGTCGATACAATGATATTGAATCAACTCATGCGATGCATCATTATTATTCCGCATGCTATCGGAGCCAATGCTGATGGGCCATCATCCGATAACGTTAGAACAAGTTGTATGATACTTCAGATGTGCATGAGACCACGTGGAATTAAAAGACCAAGATAAGACATTTGACATCAATTGTAGGAAAGCTAGACTTATAGAACCCAACAACTAAGAAGGGAGCAGTCGAGTGTGTCATCTCCATGGAAGTAATCCTAATCACTAATTTTGACCGCGAACATGGCTCTCCCCTTTTTTGACTCCTTCATGTACCATGTATGGATTTTTTGCATTTTGTTTGAGAGTTTCTTCACCATGTTAGGCTTGACCAGAGATTTGCTTAGCTTTTATTGCCATCTTATTGCCATTGCTTTTATTCCCAGGGGAAAAAGTCTAGATGACCCCCTCAAATATATACATGTAGACACATGTTCCACTAAACTACAAAACACAGGCTTTCAATCCTCTCATTTATACTATACTAGATAAATAACTCCCTGGAGTGGTTTGGCATGGTGGTTTTGTCTACGTGGCGGTCCACATTGCAGGAGGCTGCTAAGATGGCTCGGTGCATGTGGCTAACAAGTGGGACCCAAAATCTGATATGGATGCGTTCTTCTCTCTCCTCTTTCTCTTCTCCACTTTGTTGTTCCTTCCTCCTTTATCCTCTTTCTCCTGGCCTCACTCGCACTACCTAAGCCCAAGCGCTGCTACTGAGCTCGCCCCACCCTCCAGCCGTTCGCCCGGTGCCCTTGCCCACCCAGTTCAGCGGTCGTCTACCCTAGACCACCCTGACCACAGGCCATTCACCCGCACACCCCCAGCCCACCTCACTCACCGGCCATTCACCCTTGCCTACTCCTCTGGCCAGCCGTCTACCCCTACGCCCACGTCACCATGGCACACCAGCGCCCGTATCCACGCCATGCATGGTGCCCCCACGCCCGCGCCATTGCGGCGTCCACTACCACAAAAATAAGCTTTAGTGACAGAGCTTTACTTACAGATAATTGATGCATGTCGCTAATACACTTTTAGTGTCGAGCAGTTTTAGATATGTCAGTGATATTTCCTTATTAGTGACGGATTGTAATTTGGCCCGTCACTAAAGAGGGGGCACCCCTATTAGTGACGGGTCATGGTATGACCCGTCACTAATGGGGGTGATTGGCGGCAACTAAAGCCCATCACTACTAATCCAGTGACGGGCGATAGTTTCCACCTGTCATTAATGGCTAGATCATTAGTGACGGGCATAAATTATAACCCATCACTGATGATGTTTATAAATAGACGGGCACCAACAGAACGCTTTTATATCACATAGAACCTTAAACCCTAGCGGCCACGCCTTCTCCTCTACAGTCATTTCGCTGTCACGCTCTACACGTTCCGCTATCATTCTCCTCCGTCGTCGTGGCCTCTGTCCCCTCACAGCCTCCTCCGATAGTCTTTGTCCCCTCGCGACCTCCTCCGCCAGCCTCCATCCCCTCACGGCCTCCTCTGTCGGTCTTTGTTCCATCGCCGGGTCTCCTGGCTGCCATCTCGTGCATTTTCCTCCTAAGGTTCTCCTCAACCTCCTCCTCCTACTCCTCCATGAATATGTATGTTGCTTTGTGAATATGTTGCTTTGTGAAGATGTTGCTTAGTGAATATGTTGCTTAGTGAATATATTGCTTTGTGAATATATATGTTTCTTTGTGAACATTAGTATTAGGGTTTACGCAAGTAATATTGTACTTTTTTCATCGTTGTTAAATATAACATGAATTAGGGACATGGCAAGCCTCCCAAGTAATCAACGGGCACTCCCGTCAGACAACGTGCTTCCACTAGTAGGTAGATCCCTATGGTACCAACTTATGATTCTGACAGTTGCTTAATAAAGATCAATCATCTAGTCAACGGCGAGCGTCACTAGGTTTATACATTATACATTGCATATTCTATTTATGTGCTAAAAACTAATAAACTGATGCCATATTATCTTACCGTTGTAATTTCTATCAAAAAACTTTGGCAATATCAATAACATTCGTACTGGTGACACCCTTAAGATATTAACAAGAGATGGGTGTACCACAGAGATTAAGGTTGTGAGCTATGGAGGTAGAGTATGCCTCCACAAAGGGTGGCTCGAATTTAGTAATAGAGCTGGCCTAACCCAAGGGGACTATGTTACAATAACAATGGGACAGGTCCCATTGACTGTTATTGCCAAATTTTACATTAACTTTGGTAATGAAAAAGCCCCAATGGCCATAAAAGTGGAGGACAACGATAGTGGTATCAATCTATAGCAAATTATTTAGGTACTAGACATGCATATTTGATTATGTACTTAAATTGTTTTTTTACAATGTCAGGGGAGGGTACTAGCAATGCTGCGAGGAACAAGGAGAAGCGGATAGCCAGGGAGGTCGATACCGACTAAATGGAACAATTGAAGAACATCTGTTATTTTGGCAATCCAGCAGATGTAACTCCAGTAAGAAATGCTCTCCTGCAAGACATCTCAGCGGGTTTATCCTCTAAGACTCGGTTATATGTCTACACAATAAATAACTTAATCATCAACAAGAAGTTGGTGGTAAGCTATTTGCACTAGTCGGTGGTTAACTAGATTATCTATGCACTTAGCCTTATCTAACTAGCTTTGTTTAAATTTTATTGTTATAGTACTTTTCAAGGCAGTACTATGAGAAGTATATCACACCTCACCTACATCAGCAGACCACCGAGATTCAAGTGGCAGCAGTAGGTTCTAAGGCAGTCCCAATTACAGTGCATATATCCACAGATGGACGGTGCTACCTAATTACTGGTTTTAGCCAATTTCTTCAAGATGACGCGTTAGAAGTTGTCACGGTATGCGCCTTCCATTTCAACATCAACAATGGTGCAGTTGAGGCTGTCATATATGTGATGTAAACCTATGGTATGATGTCTTTCTATCCATCTTCCTTTTTGCATTGATAACCATTATGCATATAGTACTGATTCTTTTTTCTTCAGGGAGAAGGAGTACAGGGTAATCATAAAAGAGGCTGCAAAACTAGACATGTACAGCCTTAAGCAATTTATGGTGGGTAGACAGAGAGAATCTCCGCAGAACCTATTCAAGCTCTTATGGAAGTTAGAAGTTAGCTAGAAGTTAGAAGTTAGGGAATGATGCTCTTGTGAAACTTTATTTTAGCCATGCAATTTCTTCGAGATAACAAGTTTGAAGTTAATATATATGATATTAATTTGGTTATGAATCTTCTATGATGAATTGTCTGTGTTTATTCTGTGATGAATTATCTATGATGTGCTTTGAAATATAATGTTGGATATGTTAGCTGCCAAATCCTAGCTTTGATTCAGGATGCAGCCTAAAAATAATTTTTTTTAAATGACCATAATATTAGTGACGGGTAACAATGATCACCCGTCACTAAAGAACCCTTTAGTGACAGGTGAATATTAACGTCCGTCACTAAAGGTTGACCCTTTAGTGATGGATAATTATCCGTCACTAATGATGTTACATCACTGACGTGATAAGAGTGACGTGAGACTTGCCCATTACTAATAAAGGTTATTACCTGTCACTAATAAGGTTTTCTATAGTAGTGATCCCCACGGTAGAGCCCCTGTGCCCTACCCTCACGTGCTCAATGGCCCCACCTCATGTGCCCCCTCTAGCATAGCCGTGGCCGAGCCTCGTGCCCACGCTGCGACTAAGACCCCATGCGCCCCCGTGCTTACGCCGCCACGGCTGAGCCCCCACGCCACCCCTATGTGCCCCCACTCCCATGACGCCTAGCCCGCACGGCACACCCGCTCAGGCACCCTGCTCACTGGCCTAGTTGCCCTGACTAAGAGAAGGCACAAGAAGAAGTTAGAAGGAAGAGGAAGGAGGAAGAAGAGGGGAGAATTTTTTGTGTCACTGACAAGCGCGTTCCACTCTTCACATGCCAGCGCGCAGCCATGTGGACAGCCACCTCAGCGTCTCCTACTACGTGGATTGCCACATTAGTAAAACCACCATAGTAAACCACCTCGGGGGGTTATTTATCCGGTATAGATTAGTTCAGGGGGTTAAAAGTTTAGTTTTTTATTGGGGGCAACATTAGTCTATAGCCTAATACTTGAGGGGTCCTCTAGATTTTTTCCTTCCCGGGGTGAGGATATTGTTTTGATATTTCTTTGTCTTGGTGGGAAGAGGAATAACGTTTTTGATATACCTTTTTAATCATGCGTTCATTGTCGGAGTCCAGCTTTTTTATTGCATGTTTGCTCATCTTCACAAAGAACTACTTTATCACAAAATCAATTGGCACCTTTTCCTCAGGCACACTAAGCTTGAAATGCTCCTTTACTTTAGCTCGCATTTGCTACGTTGTTTCCTCATATGTTAGATCATAAGCCCATTTAGCAAGTAAAGATTTATGTGATTTACTAGAGCTCTACTATAGTGGACGAGACGTGGGAATTTGGAGTGATTGTTTCTTGCTTGGTTTGGCCAATGGTTGAGGTGATGGACTATTGCATTTCAGTTACTAAGGAGGGGTTTGCCTCTGGACTTGCAGCGATGGAGGAGGGGGGTCTGCCTCTTGCATTGCGATGACAGCGAAGGAGGGGTCTGCCTCTTGTGTTCCGATTATGGAGGAGAAGAGATCGACGTGTAATCCTAGCCGTAGACTTATCCAAGTATTTAGAGCATAGAATCTTCTTATGCTCCTCAATGTATGGAGCCACCAGGAACTCTTCCACCTAGTTGTCTTTCCGTCAGTACTCTTAGCAGGTTTGCTATTTGGTCCTTTTCCAAATACTACTTTTAGATCCTTCAACATAGAAAATATATGTCTCATATTATGGTGAACATGCTTAGTACGTGAGGAGCCATGGTGTATACCATGGGGATGATGAGTGATTGTCAACGGGGAAAGAAGACGTGAAGCATCGAGAAGTGAAGATGTGAAGGAATGGAGATGAAGAAGCCTCGACCGTGATGGAGTTCGCACGCGACTCAGGTACACGGACGGACGTCGGTTGGACAGAGGGGTCGTGAAGGCGTACCGATCCAATCCGGGTGCGTGGAGCTGAAACGGCGAGGGAAACGGGATCCGTCGTGGTGTCGACCGGTGCGACTCAGGTACACGGACGTTCGATCGTCGGGCTGAAGAGCCGCGGGGTCGGAACGGGTCCAATCCGGGTGCACGGTGCGGAGGCGGCGGACGCTTTGTTGGTTTTGGCTCAAAACCGTCAATCTACCGGAAAAGCGTGTTCTCCGTTAATTCTAGCGGTGTCGTAGCGGCTACGAAAAGTATCGGCACCGAATAATATCTGTAGGGTTATTTTACATTTTTGCCCTATGGGCAGGAGTCTGTACCGAACCTTCGAGATGAGGGTAGTTGTGTCTTTTGTATTGAACCATAGAGGCTATTTAAGGGCTAGCCATCCCTTGTAGTCCCTTGAGCAATTTGAATCAAAGCAAAATTCTGAATATTGTCACCACTTTTTGTTTCCTTCTCCTCCAAGCCTCCCACCTTCTTCTTCCTCCTCCCTCTCCCTCTCTCCTC
>KE371085.1:498336-518928 GCA_000418225.1 Zizania latifolia | reverse complement strand
TATCCACATCAGAGATAGTGTTGCATTCACCCAAGCACATTTTGTTGTTCTGTAACAATCAGTTGTAGTTGGACCTTATGTCAATATGCATGTGAATGTTATAACCACCGCAAATCCAACAGTCACAAGATTGGGTCACAAGAGAGCACAGAAATATATTCAGTATCTAGTTACGTAAACACGTGATGTTTCAGCATACCGACGATGCAATGTTATAACTACTAGGTCATGGCCCATCAAGTACCATTCACACATTCCAAGCATACGACATTAATGGTTATATATTTTATACAAGAGTACAAGACAACAAGAGCACTAATCAAAACAGCGGCGTTCGTATCTGATGCCAATGGGTAAGACTGCTCGGAGGCATGAAGGTTGACAAGTATGGTATGACTATTGTTGACCTCAACCTCAACGGATATGCGGAACAACCATTTGTACATGCTAAGGATGTTGCTCAAATATTCTACGTGAAGGACCTAGACCAAACAAACAAGGAGTATCATGTGGTTCTTCAAGAAAAGAGAAAGATTGTTGGAGTCGAGGGTGTTGATGATGAAGAAGAGTATGACAGATTTGATGACCTCCCCCTTTTGGAGAGAATGTTAAACTGTCTCTCATTGATGATACCGATGAAGCTACGTACATACGCAGATCCAAACCTTCCTCTTCGGAGCGGAAACGGACGTGGCCAAAACATATAAAAAAAGATCCCTGATCTTTCTTTCCCTCTTCCCACCGGGGTTCCCCTTGCTTGCTTGGCCGGGTCGCGCTACCAGAGAGTGCATAGAGGGTTTGGGGGAGAGGCAGCAAGCGCTGCGGGTGGAGCATCAAGCGCTCATTGTTGATGGAGCATTCGGTCGCCTGGGAGACTAGAATAGAAGAGTCCGTCGACTCCGTGACCATGAAGCATTAATCGTTTAGGGATAGAATTTGTATTTTATTTAATCAAGATTGTGTAAAAATATTAATCATTTTGTTATTTTATTTGCTCAAGATTGTGTATTTTATTTGCTCAAGATTGTGTATTTTTATTTGCTTAGGATAATGGTTTAGGGATACGGTTAATAGTAAATCTTAATAATAAATTATAAATGTTAACACAAAAAGTTTTATTTACGGTGTAAAATATTTTTAAATTGTTAAAGTAAAGTGCTTTGTATTTGTTAATAACAATTTGTAAATGTTAGTATAAAAATGTTTCATCTAGTACAGTAAAAAATCCGTATTTATTAGGAGTAAATTTTATATGTTAAAATAAAATGTGGTTATTTATTAATATTAAAATATTCTTCAGTGCCGGTTCTTAACTATAACCGGCACTGAAACGCACTATCAATGTCGGTTCCAATTAGAACCGACACTAATAGTGCATATCAGTGTCTGGTTCTGTACTATTAGTGTCGGTTCTCCATTCAAACCAGCACTGATACCCTTCCTATATATATATGCGCTGGCACTTAGCCCTTTTTCCCCATCTCGTAGATTGTTTACTCGCCCACTGTCGTCCTGCCGTCCTGCCATCTTGCCGTCCGCCCGTCCTGCCGTCCTACAGTCCAGCCGTCTCCGCCTCCGCCGTCTGGCCATCCGACCATCTTCGCCTCCACCACCGAGTCTCCGCCATTCGGCCATCTCCACAACCACCGTCCGACCATCTCCACCTCCGCCTTCACCCGTCCGGTTGTCTCCGTCTCCACCCGTGCAAGGTTTTGATGCCACTAATCTCTCACATTATTTGGATTTAGTGTTTAGCTAGGGTTTTGTCTATGCCACCATTATTCTTGTCAGTGACCCGAATGAATCTCTATAAGTTGATTAATTCTGTGTGTATATAATGTGAATCTTTGCAAGTGGATTATTTGGATTAATCTCTGTGTGTATATAGTACATAAATGTGGCTCTAGTCTCTTGAAAAGATATGGTTTAAATGATCAAGTGTATGTACCTTGGTTTGCAATTTTTGTATATAATTTTTTAGTATACTTCTGAAATGATCAAGTGTATGTACCTTGCCATGCATCAAGTGTATGCATATGTTCAAGAATCTATATGTTTGAGTATACCTTTGATGAATGAAATGATCAAGTGTATGTATATGTTTGAGTATACCTTCGATGGAGTGTATGAAAATAATGTGATGTGCATGTGTATGTTTGAGTATACTTTTGATGGAGTGTATTCATTTAACAATATTCAGTTTTGTTTATTAGGGTTTACACAAGTATTATTGTAATTTTTTTAATCGTTGTCAAATATAACATGAATTAGGGACATAGCAAGCCTCTCAAATGATAAACAGGGCACTTCCGCTGGATAGTGTGCTTCCAGCAGTAGGAGGGTCCCAGGTGATCAACGGACTAACAGTTGCCTTCTAAAAATCAATCATCGTTTCATCGAGCGTCACCAGGTTTATACATTGTACATTGCATATTCTATTTATGTGGTAACAAAGCTAACAAACTCATATGATATTATCTCACTGTTGTAGATTCTAAGAAAACCCTTTGCCGATAACAATAACATTCACCCTGGTGACACCCTTAAGATATCAACAAAAAATGGGTGCACCAATTTGGTTGAGGTTGTGAGCTGTGGAGGCAGGTTATGCCTCCACAAAGGGTGAGATGCATTTAGTGACCGAGTCTACCTAGTGAGGGCGACACCAAGCAAATAGACCAACTGAAGAACATCTGTTATTTTGAAAATTAAACAGATGTGACTCTAGAAAGGAGGGCACTTCTGCAAGACATCTTAGCTGGTCTATCCTTCGGGACTCACTTATATGTATGCACAATCAATCCCTCGATCGTGAACAAGAAATCGATGGTAAGTACTTTGCACATGTCATAATTGCAAACATCTATATATTTGCACTTGCCTCGTCTAACTAGCTACCAACACATTTTATTCATAATAGTACTTTTTAAGACAGTATTATGAGAAGTACATCACACCTCACCTACACCAACAGATGGAAGCATAGCAGTCCTAGTTGCAGTGCATAAGTCAACAGATGGACGGTGCTACCTGACGACTGGTTTTGGTCAATTTCTGCGAGCCAGCGATTTAGTTGTCAGCACTGTATGTGCTTTTTATTTCCACATCAATAATGGTGCACTGGAGGCTGTTATGTATGTGGTATAATTTGTCATACAACCTTAAGCAATTTATGGCTGGTAGACAGAGAGAATCGCCATAGGACACTATCCAAGCTCTTGGTATCGCTCTTAGGGAATGCCCAAGTGGCAGGTCTGCAGCACAAGCTAACTTGTAAAACATGAGCTTGTGCTACTGACCATCCACTGAGGCATTCCCCAAGAGCGATATTAAGAGCTTGGATAGTGTCCTACGGCGATTCTCTCTATTATGTATGTGGAGTAATTTAGCTTGTGCATGAGTTTGTAAGAACAATACAACATTTGAAACGTATGAAAATATTTATATAAATGTGTTCTGATATTTTAAGTTAATATTTATATAAATGTCATATTAATTTGAGTTGAGATTGTCTGCGTAATATGATGTAACTATACAAATGAATTTAGTAGATATGTGTATTTGGATATAGAATTAATACAGCGTGGTTTATATATAAAAATAGCATGAAATACATAACAGTGCCAGTTCGTAATCTAAATAGGCACTGATAATAGAGTATCAGTGCCGGTTGTATTATTGAACCGACACAGATATGCGCGTATTAGTATTCGTTTGTGACACAAACCGACAATGATATGGGCGTATCAGTATTGGTTCGGTTCTAGAACCGACACTAATAGTTATTGTCAGTGCCTATTCTAGAACCGCCACTGATTGCCGTTGACTATCAGTTCTGACTAGTTAGTGACGGTTCAGAACTCGTCACTGATAGCCATTTTGATCTGACACTAACGTCTGTTCCTGTAGCAGTGAAATTATCCTTATATATGATAGTTTAGTAGTTCTTTATTTAACAGATTGGAGGGTTGATGTGGTTATACGTGACTAAAAGTATGAAACTATTTACATTTTTTTCTATTGTGGAGTGTCGGTGAATCACCGATCAGTCCACCCAAAGGGGTACCCGAGATGGTGATTAGATGTCTGTAAGGAAAGCGCAACGCCTTCAAACCCGATGGTTGACTCTAGAATACAAGAGCCAAGGTTTATACTAGTTTAGGCCTCCCAGAGGATAATAGCCCTATGTCTAGTGTTTTTGGTGTCTACTATGATGGTGGATCTTATAATACAACGCAATTAAGCTATCAAGGCTTGGGCATCGAAAGTAAGAAAAATATACTAAAGCTTGATGTTGAGCTGGATGAGTTGAGTCGTAGATGCTTCTGGGGGTCTCGCCTCCTTTATATACTCAGGAGGGGAGCCTAACAATCCCAGGACTCTATCCTGAGTAGGACTTGGATTCTCTACCAAACTCGGGTGCTAAATCCCTAATTATAAGGATTTCAGTACAAATAAACTTCTAGATATCATATCTGGAGCTTAACTACCTGATAAGGACTCAACTTTCCTTATCGGAATCAAATCCCTATTTATGGGCCATACCGGATGGTCAATGCTGGTGTTGGCCTGCCCTTGGTTCGGTCTGATAAGTCCAACTGTGAGGCACCTGAGGGTCACATCCTATACAGCAGTCCCCGAGCTCTTCTCAGCTTGGTTGAAGAAATCTTCGACAAAAACAACCTGGAGGAGCTCTCTTTTGATTTGGAACTTCAACATCTTTGTCAATCTTTAATGTCCTTGAAAAAGCTTCTGATCTCCTTCTTTTGTGTGTGGTGCACTACATAGGTGTACCCACACGGTGTAGCCCCGAGCCTCGAGTTAAATGGAATATTTTGCTCGAGGGTCCAAGAATACTCTGCAAATAATAATCTTCTGCTTCATAATCCTGTCTTCGTCGAGACCTCGCTGAAAAAAGGTCATGCTTGAAGTCTTGAATTTGTGATAAACTGGAAAGAAATTGATCTTGAGTCATTAGATAAATTGATGTCCTATTGTTTAAGCCTCTCGTGCATCTAGACGCCCACGAGTTTGAGGCCTATTGAGCTTGCGAGCCATCAAGGATTTTTGGTCCTAGGGACTCACACCTCCGGTCAGGCGAGCCCCCGAGTACGTGAGCCCTTGAGCACACGAGCCCCCTGATGGAATTGTTTCCAAGAGAATTCTGGGGGAACCGGAAGTTCTGGCTGAGGGCCGGAAGTTCTGGGTTCTGGAGCATCCGGAATTTCTAGATAGACCAGAAGTTTCGGGGCAGCCCCAGTTTCTGTTTCTGGAGGAGCCAGAAGTTCTGGTTGGACCGAATGTTCTAGTTGGCTGAGTGGTGCAAGCACGCTGGTGCGAGGTGATCCTATCCCCAGACGTGTGGATACCGTGGAGGCACTACTCCAATAGTGGTGCTCATCGTCTTCTTCCCGTGGAGATCGTCAGATCGTAGGATCGCGTCGTCTTCATCGCCGGATCGCCGACGAACGAACAGAGTCAGGAGGAGTAGCTCGAGGACGCGCTTCATCGACTCTACTTCTGCTGCCCAAGTGCGTCTCGAGGGTCAAGGTATTGTTTTTGTCATCGGATTTCCGGAAGTTCCGGTTGGACCAGAAGTTCTGGGCCAAAATAATTTTTGATACAGAATATTATTTTCGGAAGTTCCGGGTATGACTTGGAAGTTCTGGGTCCGTAAGTTCCGGCTAGACCAAAAGTTCCGGACAGAAATAAATTCCGTACAGAAGGTTATTTTCAAAACTTCCGTGTGTGACTCAGAACTTCCAGGCCAAAAATAAATTCAAGTCAGAAGGTTGATTTTGAAAGTTTCGGCCCTGAGTCGGAAGTTCCGGGCCCTTTGACCGGAAGTTGCGGGCCTACTGGCCGAAACTTCCGGGTCCAGTTCAGTCATGTCTAGATTCCGCCTAACTTGTTTTTGCAGGGAATGTTATGATTGGTATGGCCTTGCAAATGTATGAAATACAAGCTTGTAAAAACATGGCTTACGTGTCATGGTTGATTACAGCCTAAGGCTGTTCAAATGTTGTACGACCTATGCGTTGACATGTGATGCTTCTGCTCATATAATTAGTATAGTGCTATTAGGTGTAATAGACTGATACAAGTTCATGGAGACCTGAAGCGTGATGACCCGATGGACAGGAACCATGGAGATGGAGATCACCATGTGAGAGGGCCATACTGTGTCACAGTTAATATGATTGCCTGCGATTTTAATTTATGTTCCTGTCATACTATTCTTTCATGTTCTGTGTGCGGTAGGCATCGTTACCGTGCTAGAATAGTTTCCCTCAGAAAATTAAGAATTGATGCTCTTTCCAATAGCTGCACCTAGTAAGGTTCTCGATCATTGATGGTGGGTCTACCAAAGTAGGATGCCGTCTTTTATCTTGACCAGTTAGGGTGGATGTCGGACAACCACATGCATAGTATTGGTTTGCTTAACAAAGCTATCAAAACGGTTTTGGGCTTTGCGGCATGGAGTTGGGAGTCGGGCATTGGATGCTACTCCAACGAACAAGAGTCACATATGATGTGATTAGCAAGTGTTGCTTATCTATGTCACTAATCTTCTAGCAGTGATGGCAAAGCTCACTAGGAGTTAGATGAATATGGATCTTGTCCCACAATGTGTCGTTAGAGGGAAAGTGATCATTTTATATATTGTGGCATATCTTTTATTTGATAGAAGATTAACATAGCACAGTGCTGAATCTTGCATTGTTGTTGTAGATCATGGTACCTACTGCAAAGAACACTTCAGTTTTTAATATGCGACCTATCCTTGAAAGGGAGAAATTGTCTCGAATAAACTTTATAGACTGGTACAGGAATATAAGAATTGTTCTCAAACAAGAGAATAAGGATTACATTCTAGAGAAACCCCATCCTGATGAACCAACGGATAGTACACCAATTGCTGAAAGGTGGGCTTATGAGAAGCATGCCAGTGATTCAATTGATCTCAGCTGTCTCATGCTTGCCTGCATGTCCTCTGAGCTTCAGAAGCAATATGAGGACAGGGATGCCTACGATATGATCGTGGGGTTGAAGGGCATGTTTGAGAACCCAGCACGGACTAAGAGGTATAATGTCTCAGTCCTTGTTTGCGTGTAGGTTAGCGGAAGGCAGACCAGTAAGTCCTCATGTGATCAAGATGATTGGTCACGTTGAGAATTTGGAGAAGCTTGGCTTTAAACTTGATATAGATTTGGCCACAGATGTGATTCTTCAGTCGCTCCCTGCGAGCTTCGAGCCGTTTATTATGAATTTTCATATGAATGGCATAAAGAAGACTTTGGCTAAATTGCATGGGATGCTCAAGACAGTCGAGGAGAGTCTTAAGAAAAATCCTAGTCATGTGATGATGGTTCAAAAGGAAAGTAAGAGAGAAAGCGTAAGGGAAAGGCCAAAGCTTCAGATGCGATCTCGAGCTCTAAGTCTAATTCGACTGGAAAGTCCAAGTCGGGCCCTGCTAGCTCTGACACTTTCCATCACTGCCATAAGCCTGGCCATTGGCGGAGGAATTGCAAGTTGTATCTGGAAGAACAAAAGAAAAAGAAGAGAAGTGCGACTTCTGCTTTAGGTATAAATGTTATTGAAATTTATCTTGCTACTCGTCCAAGTGATTCATGGGTATTTGATATCGGATCAATGATTCACACTTGCAAATCGTTGAAGGGGCTGAAAAAGACTAGAAAGTGCGCAAGAGGCGAATTGGATGTTCGCGTCGGCGTTTATTCTTTGTTGCTACCCTCAGGATTAGTTTTAGAGTTAAATAATTATTATTTTATTCCCGCCTTGGGCAGAAACATTATCTCTTCATCATGTTTAGAGGAAGACGGTTTTGAATTTGTAATAAAGAACAAGTGTTGTTCGATATTTTCGAATGGTATGCTCTATGGTGTTTGTCTATTGTTGAATGGCTTATATGTTCTAAATCTTGAGGATACACAGGTCTATAACATTAATACAAACAAACCTCGATTCAATGATTTGAATCCTACCTATGCATGGCATTGTCGTCTGGGTTATACAAATGAGAAGCGCATGCAGAAGCTCCATAGAGATGGGTTTTTGGAGTCATTTGATTTTGAATCGTTTGACACATGTGAGTCTTGTTTACTTGACAAGATGACTAAAACACCTTTCACTAGTCAAAGCGAGAGGGCAAATGAACTGTTGGCCATTGTACATACTGATGTATGTGGACTAGTGAGTTCTACAGCCAGAGGTGGATTCCAGTATTTTATAACTTTTATCGATGATTTTAGTAGATATGGTTACATCTACTTAATGAGGCATAAGTCGTCGGAATCCTTTGAAAAGTTCAAGGAGTTCTAGAATGAGGTACAAAATCATACTGGCAAGACAATCAAATTTCTGTGATCGGATCGTGGAGGTGAATATTTGAGCTATGAGTTTAATGATCATCTGAAGCAGTGCGGAATTGTTCCACAGCTGACTCCACCTGGTACACCTCAATGGAATGGGGTGTCCGAACGGAGGAACCGAACTTTGTTAAATATGGTCCGATCGATGATGAGTCAAACTGATCTTCCATTATCTTTCTAGGGATTTGCTTTCGAAACTGCTGCTTTCACACTAAACAGAGTTTCATCTAAATCTGTGGAGAGGACACCATATGAGATATGGACTGGGAAGCGTCCAGGTTGTCTTTTCTAAAGATCTAGGGTTGTGAGGCCTATATAAAGCGTTTGACGTTTGATAAGCTCACTCCCAAATCTGATAAATGCTTCTTTGTGGGGTATCCTAGGGAAACCAAAGGATATTACTTTTATAACCAGAAAGAAGGCAAAGTGTTTGTCGCCCGGAATGGTGTTTTTCTTGAGAAAATATTTCTCTCAAAAGAGGTTAGTGGGAGCACAGTACATCTCGAAGAGGTTCGAGAGCCACTAGAAAGTGTTTCAGCTCCTACGGAACTGTAACTCGACATGCAAGATGTTGCAGAGCCTGTTGTCGAGACACCAGCCCCACATCGGTCGGAGAGGTTGAGTCATGCGCCCGAGCGGTTAGTGTTTTTGATCACTGGGCAGCGCGACATATTATTGTTGGACAATGATGAATCTAAAACCTATTCAGAAGCGGTGATGGGACTAGACTCTAAGAAATGGCTTGGAGCCATAAGGTCCGAGTTAGAATCCATGCGAGAGAATCAAGTTTGAAACTTGGTCGATCCACCTGATGGTGTAAAAACTATCGAGTGTAAATGGATTTTTAAGAAAAAGATAGACGTTGATGGAAATGTTCACATCTATAAGGCTAGTGGGAACTCACTTGTGTTTCTGGTCTTATATATAGATGACATATTATTGATCGGAAATGATATTCTTATGCTAGATGCTGTCAAGTCTTCGTTAAGAAAAAGTTTCTCAATAAAAGATCTTGGAGAGGCAGCATACATTTTGGGCATAAAGATCTATAGAGATAGATCGAGAAGGTTAATTGGATTAAGCCAAAGTATGTATATTGACAAGGTATTGAAACGATTCAATATGCAGAATTTCAAGAAAGGTTTTCTGCCAATGTCACATGGTATTTCTCTCGGCAAGAGTCAGTGTCCTTCGACACCTGATGAGCTGAAGAAGATGAGTGCGATCCCGTATGCCTCCGCAATCAGATCCATCATGTATGCCATGCTTTGTACACGCCTAGATATTTCTTATGCTCTATGTGTTACGAGTAGATTTCAGTCAAACCCGGGTAAAAGTCACTGTGCGGTAGTAAAGATTATCCTTAAGTACTTGAGAAGAACTAAGGATATATTCCTGGTGTGTGGAGGTGAGGAGGAGCTCATTGTAAGTGGTTACACCGATGCTAGCTTCCAAACCGATAAAGACGATTCGCGATCGCAGTCTGGATTTGTGTTCTGCCTCAATGGAGGTGCAGTGAGTTGGAAGAGTTCCAAGCAAGAAATGGTTGCAGGTTAAACGACAGAAGCCGAGTATATTGCAACTTCGGAAGCTGCGAAGGAGGTAGTTTGGATCAGAAAGTTTGTTTCTCAGCTGGGTGTTGTCCCTAGTGCGTCCAGTCCAGTGGACCTCTATTTTGATTATAGTGGTGTCATTGCGCAAGCCAAGGAGCCTACGTCACACCAGAAGTCCAAGCACATACTGCGGCGCTATCACCTGATTCGTGAGATTATAGATAGAGGTGATGTGAAGATATGCAAGGTGCACACGGATTTGAACATAGCCGACCCGTTGACGAAGCCTCTCTCATAGCCTAGGCATGAGGCGCACTTGAGCTCTATGGGTATTAGATACTTACGTGAGTAAGTCGAGTATATGTTAGAAGAAGTTGTTTCTGTCTATGCTGATGTACATTTAGATAATTGGTTATCTTGTTCCTTAAATAAATATCTTTTACATAGATCAGCAGGTTGATGACTTGTTTGTGAGACTCTTTATATTACGATGTTATTCTAAATGATCCCTGATCTGAGATCGTCATGTGGAACAGTGATGATTTATAGATTAGCACATTTGTCTGATTGATAATTATGTTTCACAGATTATAGACATAAAGATGTCAAATCAGTGATGTGGACTCATGTTAGTTGACATGGATTGGATAGACCCACCTTGAGATACTGCTAGAATTGTTATTTTATATGTGCCATCAGTTGTCATCTCAAATGGTGTACATACAGAGTCCTTAGACCTGAGATCGTCATTGATTACAGAATATGTAGTAGCATACTTAGGGGCTTCCAAACGCTATTCCGTAACAGAGTAGTTATAAAGGTTGTTTTCGGGTGTGTCACGAAACATGTCATGGGATGTGAGCGGTTAAGATAGAATTTACCCCTCCTACATAACGGGAGAGATGTTTTCTGAGCCCCTCGAGGTAGTCGGATTGGAAAGTGCATGGTCATGCCACTATGATCAAAGAGTTGATCATGATTAAATCCACTACTTGATCGAGTGAAGTGTCGAGCTATCAACAAGGGTGGCACGAATCTCGCCTTGAGCTTGACTGATGTCGTGTGATAAAGGGATTGGTGCGTGAGTGTATCAAGGTTCAGAAAGTATGATTTTGACTTTGTATGCTTTCGGGGGTCACTATGTGCTACTAGGTACCGCTATTGATCGGCGATTTGGAAAGGGTTTCCGAGTAGCGACCGTTTGCATATGAACCTATCGGGTCGCATGCTTAAGGGGATTCGATTTTAAAGCTTGCAAGAATTGGCTCTTGTGCAAGTGAGAGATTGATGGAATTGTGCCCAAGAGAATTCTAGGGGAACCGGAAGTTCTGGTTGAGGGCCAGAAGTTTTAGGTTCTGGATCATCCGGAAGATCCAGTTAGACCAGAAGTTTCGGGGCAGCCCTAGTTTCGGTTTCTGAAGGAGCCAGAAGTTCTGGGCATGCCTGGACGAACCGAAAGTTTCGATTGGACCAGAAGTTCTGGGTCAAAATAAATTCGATACAGAAGGTTATTTTTGGAAGTTCTGGTTAGAATCAGAAGTTCCAGTCCAGGCGAATAGATTGGATTTGTTAGGCTTTAATACAGATTAAAGGCCCATGACAGGGCACTATATAAAGAGAGGTGGGGCAAGCACGAAAATGTTGCTGGTTGTTGTTGCCATTGCTGCTATTGCTCCTGGTTGAGAGCCCTAGCCGCCACCTCTCTTCTCTCCTCGATTGCAAAGCGTTGTGATCAATCTCCCCAAATCTCGCGAGTGGTGCTAGCACGCCAGTCCGAGGTGATCCTATCCCCGGACGTGTAGATACCGTGGAGGCATTACTCCAATAGTGGTGCTCGTCTTCTTCTTCCCGTTGAGATCGTCAGATCATAGGATCGCGTCGTCTTCATCGCCGGATCGCCGATGAACGAACAGAGTCAGGAGGAGTAGCTCGAGGACGCGCTTCATCAACTATACTTCCGCTGCCTGAGCGCATCTCGAGGCTCAAGGTAACGATCCATGATCCTATTACACACATGGTTCCTGGGCTAATGGGATAAAATTTTGAAATTAAGCGCTAGTGTAGCCTCCCCATAACCCAACACCCCCAAGCATGTGAGCCTTCGAGTGCGTAAGCCCCCGAGCATGAAGGTCTTTGGGTGCATGAGCCCCCAAGTGTAGGACCCACCAACACAGAGCATCTGAACCGTCATGGGCTTCTCCCATTGCGCTAAAAAGTACTTTGCCCTCTCATTTAATGCGTGTTTTGTATGAAACGACCGAAGAGAGGTTCCAATCCTAACCAAACCATCCACGAGGGTGGCCAATGGGCAGAGAAGTGGAATCATCAGGTTACCTGTATCACCGTTAGTACGATGATCGAGGCAGCATCCTAATTGTGGTTAACACACCCCTTCTTCGTGCGGCGACCGTGGAGGTATTTAAGCCAATTCGTTTCCTTCTAGAAAAGCACGCTGTTCATTTGAATCTTTTCCCTTCACAACCACTGGTCCTTCTGCTTTTCTTATTCGTCGTTCGTCCGTCTGGCTCCTCGCCACCTAGGACATCACTGTGGCTGCGTCATCTATTACTGGAAGGCTCATCGGCTATTCCAGTTCAAGCCGATGGCCTCCACGAGCCCGCCTCCTTCTCCATCTTCTCCGCCACCATCGATGGGGTGGGAGAAGTCAAAGATATCCAAGTTCAAGCTGTGAGACTTGATGGCGGCAGGGTTCCTGCCAGAGCGGGTGGTGTCGGGGTGGTGCTTGATGAAGGGGGAGGAGTTCTCGACGCCGAACACCCATGAGATCGTTTAATTCAAGTATTTCCTAGAGCGGGGGCTGGGCCTGCCCGTGCATCAGTTTCTCCGAGGCCTCCTCCACCACTACCAAATTGCCCTTAGTCACCTCTTGCCCAACTCAGTCCTTCACATCGCTGTCTTCATGCATCTATGTGAAGCATACTTCCATAGTGGAACCTCTTCCGGTACTATTACGTTCTCCGCCATTCGATGGGGAACAACGCGATCAGAGGGGTGATGCTCCACCTCCACCTGGGCGGTCCGCGCGAGTATCTATAGATGCCCATCACCTCTTCAAACAAGGGGTGGAAGGCACAGTGGTTCTATGGGGCAAACAACCCTCTGGCCCTCAAGGCGGACATCGGCCCCAAAACGGCATCCCTGATAAGCTGGGGCGATCAATGTTCTTTGGCTGATGAAGATCTGGTTCGGGAGCTGGTCGACATGGTGAAGGGGCTCCAGGCAAGCGGGTTGATCGGGATCAGGGTTGCGGCCTGCTTCTTGCTACGATGGATCTTCCCGCTGCAGGCCCAAGACAAGGCGGCCTATGAGGTGGTCGGGTCCTTCGACCCTCAAGCTCCAGAGCCCGGGTGGATGCCCCGGGCTCAGGTTGCAAAATACCTCAACTCCTTCTCAGCCAGGAAGCCAAGCTTCCCAAACAATCTCGGGTTCGTGGCGTGCTGTGTCTCGAACCCTCGACCCCATGTGAGCCTATGCCCTTCTGCTCTTCTTTTTGCTTCATTTTGTCCTTTGTTGTTGTCTTGTACTGATGTTTAACTACCCACGCGGTGTGATGTACCTAGCCGTAGGGTAACGCTGCGTACTTCTCATATGTGCTACTCCCTGAGCATCCTCAAGGGGTCGACTCACCTCGTCGATGGCTGACGGGAGGTGTTAATCCGTCCCTTGCGCTTCCAAAGCAGAAGAGGATTGAACTCAGCGGGATGAGCAAGCATTCGAAGCCAACCGAGGTCGGGGTGGATGGAGCCTCGGCAATCGGTTGACGCCAGCTGATCCTCGAGGACGAGGAGCCTGAGGACGGGGAGGACGCTGTAATTTCTAAGGCGGCGCTGGCCTCTCCCCGCGCCATTCTGGTGAAGGTGCTCAAGCGGGCATCTTCAAAATCTTTCCTCCTAAAATTGAGGTAAGGCAGAGTTGGTTCCTATGTACAGCCCTTTGTCTCTGTTGCTGATTTGCATTTATCTTGATCTGCAGGGTGGATGGGGTCGACCTCCCGCTGGGACCAGTGGTGACCCCATCGCTCCCAGATGCTGGTAATGGTGTTGAGGCATCGGGTACCGGGGAGGCTGTGGCCCGGGCGATCGAGGAAGGCGACATGGCCCTTGTCGATGTGGGTGCCATGGGCCCAATCGTAGCTCGGGGGGCGAGGACATCGCCATGGCACCGAAGGTGACGATCGATCCTCTGGCCATCAAGTCAGTGGCTGCTGTTGAAGGTGTGGTGGTCGAGGAGGGGCTCACTGATCTCCTTGAGGGCGCTGGTTCGGATGCTCAGCCCCCTGCCCCGATGGCCCTCAACATGGAGGTCAAAGCTCCTGCGTCAGACCCAGGAGCGGTGCCAGAGGCAGCCACCCCTCTTTTGTCACAGCTCACCGATATGAGTCTCATTTCCCTTTTTGGGTTGTTTTTGTCTTAGATCGCTGTCCTGACATTTTGCTTGTGTTCTGTAGCTGTTCGAGGCATAGTATGTGCTAGAGATTGAAGCTCTCTGCCACGAGCGTGAAGACCTCTATGGCTGGTGCCGCGGTGACGGTCGAGAATGCCACTCATTTGGCAGAAGAGACCGATCACCAAGCGGCGGCCCTGAGGACCACGGTTGAGGAGGCCAATCGTCAAGCGGTGGCTCTGAGGACCATGGTCGAGGAGGCAAGGGAGGCTAAGGGAGCCGCCCGATGGGCCCTCGATGTGGCGAAGGAGTTGGCGGAGTCGTCTATGGCCGAGTATCGGAGTAAGCTTTTTCTATGCAGTTACTCCTTTAATATTGTCTTGTTATCTCTTTGTCTTAATCTTCGTCGGTCTTTTATCTGTAGCGAAGCAGTCGAGGTTCGCGTGGTGGTCTAGCGTGTGTACTCGCTTCTGGTCGAGGATGCCGAGGCAGAGTTCTTGGACAAGCTCAAGAGGTTTGAAACCCAGCTCCACCTCCTCATCGACGAGGCGGTGAAGGCTAGGCCGAACAAGCCTTGATCTATGTTCGGGCCCACTTCTCGATGGACGAGATTTGGTTGCTAGAGTGCGGAATGCCCGTTGGGGTTACCGAGGAACAAGCTATGACACTCTAGCAGGAGGTGGAGGGTGTTGCTTACGTGATCACCGAGGATCTCCAATTCTTGCCTCCTCCCGAGAACCTTGCTGCGTCCCCCGATGGCCAGGACCCTGCCTCGTCATCTCCCGAGGATCATGATCTTGCTGCGTCGTCTACTAAAGCTCAGGATCCCATGGCATCACCTCCCAAAGGGTAGTTGTATATATCCTGCATCAAGTGTTTAGTAGTGATTAGAAAACAACTTCGTGCTTTTGAGAACTTATGGTTCCTCTTTTTTTATGAAGTATGGATAATTTCTTTCGTTGTTTGCAATTTTATGTCTTAGCTGCACTTTCACCTCGAGGGACTTTAGGCCATGTAGTACTCAGCGTGTGGCCCTTGGGCTACACACACGCTTACCAACATCAGGTCGAACAAGACCCCGAGGAATTCACAGACTTGTTATTTTTTACTAATCCTTCACGTGTCTGAAGCGAGATTATGAGCCCTCGGTATAGCCATATAGTATCGGGTGTAGAGAACTGATGCTGCTTCGATCCTGACATCAGGCCTCACGAGTTCTCAAAACTATTTGGGACTTGAAGTTAAGGCTTTAGGACTTGAGCCCCCGAGAGATTTAGCTATTAGTCGGACACCGAGAGGGCGCAAATCCTAACTCTTTTTCGCTCGCCTGATTGCTGACACCAAACCCAGAGCAAATCCATAGGGGCACAACCGTTTAAGCTAGATGTGCGATGCTTCGCTTTGACCCCCATAGGGCCCGAGCCTTAGCGATTTTGGTCAACGAAGGTAAAGAACATGATTTCACTTAGCAAAAAACTTAAACTTTATTTCCTATAGGGTAAAGAATACATAGCTAAAAAAGGAAGAAAGGAAGTTCGATTGACGGCGTCCGTGACCCTTGACAAAATTGGGAGTGGAGTCAGATCGAAGCCCTTTGATAGTTGCTCGACTCGTCATAGTTTCCTGCTAGTCCATCGTCTGTTCGACTTTAGCCTGCTACTCTTCGTGCATTATGACGTCCTCGTGGGTCTTCTTGAGACATACCTTTCTCCAGTCTAGCGCTTTTGTGGTCAATTCTTCACGTTGTCCCTTCGATCCTCGGCGCCGTCTCGTCCATCCTTTTTTGAGCTCTCGAACCTATGCCTATCCTTTCGAGGCCTCTAGTCGTTCTCCCTAGGCCCTCTACGCCGCCGCCTTGTCGACTCGGAGCAGTGGGAGGAACTAGATCTGGGGGCCATGGTATGATCTTCGGTAGACCTAGACTAGGGCCTAGTGAGTCGGCTGGTGAGGCATCCTTCGGCATGCTCGAGAAAATCCTCTCGACGTCAGGAACCTCGAGGAGGTGATTCCCCAAAGCTTTGACGAAGACGTCGGATGACTTGTTCCACTACCTGATCAGAGAGCTGACCCAGGGCTAACTCCTATACGGCATTAGCCAAGTGCTCCGTAGATCGATCGTCCTTTCGTGGGAGGAAAGGATCAAGACTCCGGCTTGATGACCGCTCGAAAGTTAGAGCCGAGTCAAAAGGGATCAACCTTTCGAGCGAATCGGCCACGTATGTCATGTTGCCCAAGACGAGCGTCATGCTGGGCTTGGCTAAAAGTTGACGTGGGGATGCCATCAGATCCTGGTAAAAGCGATGCGATTCCCTACCTGGCGCGCCAACTATCGGTGAATCACCGATCAGTCCATCCAAGGGGGTACTCGAGGTGGTGATTAAATGTATGTAAGGGAAGCGCAGTGCCTTCGAACCCGATGGTCGACTCTAGAATACAAGAGCCAATGTTTATACTAGTTCGGGCCTTTTATATGATAATAACCATACGCCCAGTGTTTTTGGTGTCTATTATGATGATGGATCTTACAATACGATGCAATCAAGCTATCAAGGCTTGAGCATCGAAAGCAAGAAAAATATGCAAAGGCTTGATGATGAGCTAGATGAGTTGAGTCATAGATGTCTCTGGGAGGTCTCGCCTCCTTTATATACTCAAGAGGTGAGCCTAACAATCCTAGAACTATATCCCGAGTAGGACTTAGGTTTCCTACCAAACTTGGATGCTATATCTCTAATTATAATGTTTCTAGTATAAATAAATCTCTAGATATCATATCTGGAGCTTAACTACCCGATAAGAACTCAACCACTACAACCAAATATTTCTACAGAGACATCGTATTTATCAAATAGAGACATTTTGTTTCATCTTCCACAAAGAATTGAGACGCTTTTACAAAGCGTCATAGAAATGTCTCCGTATGGACCATCTCAAAATTATGGAGACGCTTTTAAAAGCGTACCTACGTTATTTAAGACGTTGTTAGAGACATGAAAATTACGTCTCTATAAATAAAAAATATGTATAGCGTCTTAATTAAATCTCTGCATATTCTACGCTGCTGGGGATCGAACTTACAACCTGACTTTCATTGGAAATGAGCTTACCCACTAGGCCACGAAGTTTTCACGACAATTTTTGGAGTCTATCCAATGTAAACCACATAGGGGGTGCAGCCATAGGGCGTTGATCCAACTAACTTCTGATTTAAAGATTTATTTTTTCTGTCTAAATAATTATAATAGTGTTTTTATAGAACAATAACTATGATGTCTGTTTTTAAAGCAGTCTAAATGATTCAAATATTATTTGATAATGACGATATGGAAGTGTCTATTTTCTAGATAAGCCTAAATTATTTACATTTTTCCTAAGGAAGCATAAATGATTTACATATTTTTCCATTCAGATAATTACTATTATTTGGATTACAATGACATGCATACAATAAGAAGACGTTTCAAAACTCATCTCCATAGATGAGACATACCAAAATGTCTTAATATTCATCTTTAAATAATTTAATCTTGTGCTAACCTGTAAAGCATCTCAAACAACGTCTTCAATCTATAAAATGTCTCAAACAACGTCTTCAACCTGCAAAACGTCTCAAACAACATCTTCAACCTACAAAGCGTCTCAAACAACGTCACTATTTAAATTGTAGCGCAAGAAAGAGATATGACTTTTGGAATGTCTCAAGCGAAACGTCTTCGTGCGGTGCTTTTGTTGTAGTGAACTTTCTTTATCGGAATCAAATTTCTGTTTATAGGTCATACCGGATGGTTAATGCTGGTCTTGGCCTGCCCTTGGTCTGGTCTGATAAGTCCAACTATGAGATACTCGGGGGTCACATCCTCGACATGGAGATTCTTGTATGTGTTGTGAGGCTAATGGTATTTTCGTTATTTACAAAAGATAATAGTGTGGGACACTACTCTACCCGCTAGAATTTAACAGAAAAGTAATGGAAGTGACATAAGGGCATATAAAAATAGACGCAAAGTAATGGAAGCGACATAAGAGCATATAAAAATTGAAGCAGTGACATGTATGAAAATATCAAACTTCATGTGATATATTAAAAAACTGATATACTTTTAGTAGTATATAAGAAATTTTCTCATTACAGTAATAACATTTCTTCTTGCATTCTAACAAATTAGTCTGACTAATTCAGAACGTAGGGATTATTTTCTTGGTAAAATTGAATTCCACGCATGAATTTCACTCGCTTCCGATCGGCCGGGTCAGAATTTTTCAATTGCCGATTCTAATGATATCGACTCCTGCTTCATAGGATCCTATTTCTAGATTATGTTCATCTTGTGGGCCCATTGAATTTGCCCAACTCCAAATACCAAACTCCCAAATGTGCACTTTTTGACTTGGTCTATGAAAGGATCACGCTTCGTTGCTGATTGTAGTTTGAATGCATCTGCATGAACCCCTTTCTGCGATGGGCAAATGATGGCACAAAAGAGGTGCACGAATTCACCAAGAATAAAACAAATGTCCCAACCAAAAAGCATTCAAGTGAGATGGGTTTATTCTATTATGGAATGAATTTTCCATTAGACTAGAGCACATGGAGCCAATGAGTAATCTCAAATTATAATACCTTAGGATTGGACCCATATATTAAGGAGAAATACAAAAATACTATAGTATCCTCATTAAATAGGTAAGTATAGGCTCGAAAATAGTTTTGTAAAGTCATAAATAATAAAGTCTAAAAATAGCATTAACACATTATATGTTAAATAACTTTTATAAATAGTAACTTATTGTATTTAAGATAATCTTTGAACTTAAAAACTATATTTTGAGATTAAGGGTACCAAGCAGCCAAGCTGCCATTTCTTTACCTCTCCACAATGATGAACGCGGCGCCGTTCTGTGTTTGCGCAGGCTTTTCCGAATACTTTTAATGTGTTTCTTCCGTCTGATCACTTTCACCTACTATCCCTCAAAAAGTTCATGCATCCTGCTGCCTTTTTCTCAGTGTCAGCTTGAACTTTAAAGACCATCACTGCCACATCCTGAGTACAAACAGGACGGCCTGGTTAAGTAGCTGCGCAGGTTTCTCAGATGATTACTTCAGTAATTCTCCACCAATGCGTATTATCAGCTCTCAAATCAATGCACTAATTTTTTTCATCATGCAAACTCATGGGCATAATGCTTAGGGTTTCATGGTTTGGTGAGTGCGTGGAGCCGTCGATCAGTCCTGCCGTCCGTGGACAGTACTGCCTGTCCACTGCAGTACAGGCCTGCTGACGCATGGAGTTCTTTTCGTTGAAATAGGACGGTTAATTGTGTTATGAAATCAAAATTCAAAAAATTACGGTAACCGAATTCGGTTACGAGAACGTCTATCTCTGAGGGGTTTTTGCCTATAAATAGAGGGGTTTTCTCCTTATTTATATACAATTGAATCTGAGCAATAAAGAAATTCGGTTTTTCTCTTACATACTGTGTTAATTGTTCTTTGTCTCGAAGCTCTGCACTATACACAGTAGCAGAGTTCCTCAACACGTTATTAGCACGAAACTCTATCGTGGGGGAACCGATCTACAGCAACGATCTACTGACATCGCAAGTATGTTTGCATTTGAATTTATCTCTGAATAGATCAATTTTATAGATTAGATCTAATCTGTTGTATGTGCAAGGCACGATGACACGCTGTTCAGCATGGCTCTGACAGCCAGCCGCCCCAAACGGCGTTGTGACAGTAGTCGTCAGCCACGCTACTATGCTGCCGTGGGCAACATCCCAACTGCGCCGGCTGCGCCTCGTACAGCGGCATCGGATCAGTACCCAAAACGTACGCTGCCCCGATGGCACGACGTTGGCGTGTCCTGCACGCCACTGGATCGCCACCAGTAGACTGCCATCTTGAATGACTGCAGCCGCTGGCGATCTGCCATGGCCTCGCATGGCCATACTGCGATCACAGCACCCGCCGTACTGCTGAAGCCGACCGTCGTTCGCCCGAAGCCACGATGCTGCAGCCGCCGCGCCTGCCGCACCGGGCGCACCGCAAATGACTAGAAGCTTCGCGCCACTGCTACAGGCCCGTTCGCATCGCCGGTGCTCATAGTCGCCCGTACACATCGCCAAGAAGCACCGCACCACCGCCCATAGCCTTCTGTGCCGTCGTTAGGAGCCGCCACCACCCATAAGCAGCGTTGTAGATCCGTCGCGCCGCCGAAGCTAGCCGGCCACCGCTAGCACGT
>KE371085.1:472847-498081 GCA_000418225.1 Zizania latifolia | reverse complement strand
TGCGCTGTCCATGATGTCGCGCTCTGCCACGTCCACCGCTGGCACGTGTGTCGGACTGCTGCCGTCGAGCAGTGCCGCCAGAAAGTAGCGCCGTCGCCCTCGAGCCGCAGATGAAGCACCCGCAGCGCTGCACCGCGCCCACAGCACGAGCTCGTGCCTGCACGTGCGCCGCTAGAACACCGTCGTCGCCCACGGAACGCCGCTCCTGCGCTGCGGCCACCCCGAAGCCCCCTGCATAGGCCTATATGTGCCGGCCAGCCAGATTGAAGGAAAAGAAGAAAAGAAAAGAAAAGGAAAAGAAGAAAAGAAAAAAAAGGTATTTTTGTATTGCAGTTCCTTAATCTCTGAATTTTGCGCAGAAATATAATTTTTACGTAGAGGCCCCTGGATTCTGAAAAATCACGCAGAAAATATGAATTTTACGCAGAGGCCCCTGCATTTCTGAAAAATCACGTAGAAAATATGAATTTTGCGCAGAGACCCTTGGATTCGCTGAAAATTCTAGAAATACCCTTTTCTTGCATAAAAGGACCTCTAGAATCTGAATTTCTCATCCATTTTTCCTTTTCAGCAATATTTTCCATGCATATTTATTCTTTAATTTCCCGTATGCATTTAATTATCAGTACCTTTTATCAGTAAATATAGAATTGCATAGAAAAACACTGGAAAATTGTAGCAAATTTATTCCTGTCTCTATTTGGCAATGTGATGCAATTTACTAGAAGTAACATGCGCATCATAGATGACTTGCATCATGACCAAGCAGTTCGCTGAGCAAAGTGTAGCTGGCCGCAACCATCTCACCTAGGCACCAGATGCCCGGATCGTACTTAGAGCCATGAAGCTTCGCAACGTCATATGCCATGCAGACTATGCATTTGCTCTATGTCGAATGAAAATGATCGAACAATTCATTTTCTCCGACATATCTCTCTCTACTTTGAAGGATGAGTATATGGCCACGACGAATCAGAGAGTGCTATGAGATGCCGTGAATGAGCGTTTCGAGCGTCTCAAGTACACCATGAAGCCTCCAGTAGATCAAGAATGGATCCGACTCTGACTCTTTCTGAATATACCTGAGAGTTTAACTTCACGTTGCACTGAATCTGCACGTTTCTGAATCTCCGCTGAAAGAGATTTTAGATTAAGGAGAAATTAAAAAAAAAACTCTCTTCGCTTTCCACCCAAACGCGGTAGAATCCGCACGCAACTATCGTCAATTAAAATACATGAAGTAATCTGAATTGATTAACATGTTGTAGCTCGATGATGTTCAGGATGAACTCCTAATGAAGAACTTCGTTTCGTAGCCACATTAAAAGTACAATAGCCTTGAAGCTAATATCGTTTCTTTAAAAGTTGAAACCGTCATAAGAAGCAGGATATGGATGAAAGAAAAGTGATGGCATATGAAGTGAAGACTAGTGATGAGAATGGCAAGACAACCAAGAAGAATGTCAAGCCATATGGTTTTAGAATTTACAAGGCACCCAAGTACATCATAAAGAAATATACTAGAAGTAATAACTTGAGATACATCTCACCATTGCAGTGAGTAAGGACACCCTCATGATTGAGACTGCACATTTATCATGATAGGTGGCAGTGTCTGTGAAATCTCGGTTGACTTTCTAATGATGTCAATAGAAGCCTACCAATGCCATCACAAGTGAAAGACAGCTACCAATGAAGAAGTAGCTTGCCTACATGCAGACTCTATCTAGAATTAGAGTTTTTATATCATCTGAATGCAGCTAAATAATAGAGTGTTGAATAATTGTAACTCTAGAAGAGCGAATTGAATGAAAGATTAGAAGTTCTTGAAGAGCAAAAATCTTTCACTGTAATGAAGAATTATTTCTAGTATATCATAGCATGTTTAAAATATTTATTTTTCTGTTGCTACTTCCTCGCACATAAAAAATTGTCTTAGACTAGAATCTTATGTAGCGCCCAAATAAAAAGGAATGAATCAATTGTGGCTTGTAGATCCAAAAATATAACTTTGAGAAAAAAATGTTTCTAGATGAACGAGAACTAGAAATATTATGACCGTTGCTAGAAGCAACAAATGCATTTTGTAGGCACTAAGAGAGCCATGGTTATATTACTTGTGGGATAACTTTGCACAATAATGAAGCATTGTTGTATTTTAAACCCACTTAAACTTTCTTAAGGTTTACAGAAATTGAAAGAAATTATACTAGAAGTATACATTCTTTAATATTCGAGCTATACTATAAATACACTTGAAATGTATGCTACTTTAAGACTTTATTTCTTCCATTAAGAATTATGCATTATGTTAATTACGGTTTTCAAATTATGAGAAAAATAAATTCACAACTCGTATGGTTATACCACAAAGCGATTAATCTCCAAAATCATGAAGATTAGTGTGCTTGCCTGCGCCGCTAGGAAATTAATCACTAGACCAATATGAAATCATTCCTAGACTGTATCTAGAGGATGTTTTGGTCTTATTGAACCCATGTATGGCCGATTATGATACTATTTGAAACTCGTAAATCTTTGTAATAGACCCATACAGGTCTATTATCTTCTCGATCCTCATGTCTTGATCATAAAAAGTAGTCCACCTGAATGGACAACGCTAAAGAATAGCGCTTGATGATTAATGCATTGACATGAGTGACAAAGTAGGGCACTAAGTATCATTTGTCCACCTGAATGGACTAAGTATCATTATTGTAGAGTTGTAATTTATCCGTCATGAATAGGACATGCAGTTCTAAATGTAGCGGATCCCAAACATAATTCAAACAATTGGCATACAACATCTACTCAACAACAGTGAAACTAGTGTTGAACTTTCTACCTGAAGTATGTGCATATCCCACTTGTCGGGGATATAACCCCGGGGCACTTTCCGAGTGCATTTATAGTGATCAGACAGAAAATGGGGTTGAGAAGACAGAGTATTAAATAAGACCTAGAAGGGGTCCTAACTGCTAGGACCCAGAAGGACGCCCGACTGCCAGGGCCCGGAAGGACGCCCGACTACCAGGACTTAGGAGGGCGCCTGGCTGCCAGGACATGGGAGTATACCCGACCACCAGGATTCAGGGATCCGTTCAACAGTCAGTCCACCTCATCAATAGCAATAAACTCTAGGTCGTAACAGTCAAATCAATGTAGCGAATAACCACTGTAATTATTAGCCCACGATCTCAGGTGATTTAAACCGATTTAAAAGGGATTAATGAGGCTGATTAAACCCTGAACGGTAACCCCCCAATCCTTACAGTATATAAAGGGATTGGAGGCACCTTTTACGGGGACGTCTGTTCAGACTCACGCACATACGCTCAAGACCCATTTCAGGCTTTTTGGCTCATTCCTACACACAGGATTAGGGTTATTATCCTTAGGGAGGTCCGAACCTTTCTAAAAATCCCTGTCTCCTTTTGTTTGTGAGGCAACCATTGAATTTCGATCACAGACTTCCCCATACGCCTATACAAATCTCATCCGTGGATAACCCTATAGGATATTGTTGTTCTTACGCAATGGCAATTGATGCGCTAGGTAGGGACTAGTTCTGTGTAATTCTTTTTTAGGTTCAATGGCCGTTGTTTGCAAGGTGGACACCAAGGTTACTGTTGGCACTGTCATCAGCTTCGGGAGCCTCACCTTCGTTGGCGATTCTATGTGCCAGTTTGTCCTCTCCAACACTTCTATCAGCCAGGCGAGGACCTTGCGCACTCTCCCTGTGCGCCCTACTGTACGGAGCGTTGCGTGTCACCAGGCCAAGGTGTCTTCAGCACCCAAACGTGCAGCTCTGTCGACTACACGTCGATCCATCTCCACTGACTGCCCCACTGACTACATCATCTTTGCCAATGGCAGCGGACACACTGTCCAGCGACACCAATTCATGGAGGTCGCCCCGAGGCGGGCCAAGGGGCAGGGCACGACAGTTGCCCCTATGCTTCATCCTGTGAAGGTTGTCATGATGATGACGGCCACGTCTTTGATGATGAACTCACCACCAACTCCGCCGAGTCCAGCAACCACCGATGGGAGCGTCGAAGGCATAATGCTTCCTGCTCACTTCACCGAAGATGGGCTCAAGCTGCTGGGACCTCCCATCATGACACACTAGAAGCTTATACGGTTGACTTCGAGGGTCACGTCGTGTATCACACTCCCACGATGAACCTAGTTCGTTATCGAGAGGGCATTCTCCGCCCTCCCTGACACACCCGAGGTCTAGAGAGCTCGAGCGATGACATAGGCTGCTGCTACCCAACTCGCAGAGGCGGCACTGTCTACGCTGTCGCGATCTGCTGATCACAACACTAATCCTAGACTGTCCAGTCGGTCATAACGCTCTTGACCAAGCGATCGCCAGGGGAGCTCTTTCTCAAGTGATGCCCGGGAAATCATCGACCAGGCACGCGATGCGCACAACATTATCTCACGTCGCCGTGGACGACGCAAGTGTAGCGAGCTTCATTGCAGGGAGCACTTTCATCGGAGCCATGGAACACTAGGGGTTAGCCATCACGAGGACGTTGATTCTCGTCACAATGGCTTCCCTGCATTCACCGAATGCCTTCGCCGAGTGGTCTGGCCTAGAGGCTTTCACCCATCTAGGATCGAGCCTTACGATGACAGGACTGATCCCTCCTAATGGTTGCGGCTGTATTATACGGCTATCCGAGCAGCGGGTGAGGACCATGATGTCATGGCCAACTATCTCCCCGTTGTGCTATCGTCCGCCACCATCAGTTGGCTGGCCAGGCTCTAGGAGAACTCCATCAACTCTTGGGATCAATTGTACGATGTTTTCATCGCCAACTATCAAGGAACCTGACAAAGGCCGGTCTCTCGACATGACCTGCGCCAGATACGTCAGAAGAGTGATGAATCCCTCTAGGAGTACATTCGTCGCTTCTCCGAGCGGCAAAACACCGTCGCCAGCATCTCCGATGCTGACGTCATGTCTATTTTTCAGGACGGACTGAGGAAGCCATCATAATTATTTTGCCATCTGGTGATGAATGAGCCAGCAACACCAAGCGAGATGATCACCACCGCTGAGCAATTCACCAATGCCGAGGATACCGAGAGGGAGTAGATGCACCCGACCACTTGAGAGTCTCGCAAAGATAAGAAGCCCTCGAAGGACCATCACCGATCGTCATGGCGTGATGACCGTGACAAACCAGAGTCCTCCCGATCAAAAGATCGAAAGAGGAAATCTGTGCACGTCATGGGGACGGGGGAACTCGGTGATGCAGGAGATGCTGGATATGCCCTGCATTTTCCATCCCAATAGTAACCACACCACTCACCGATGCTACCAGCTGCAAAACCAAATGGTCAAAGAGGTAGAAGAAAATCCTCGGCAAGATAAGCGTCGCTGGGATGATAAAAAGAAGAAGACTCACCGGGAGAAGAAAGATGCTGACCCCCTGCTGAAAACGATTTCCAAGATCCTGCTCAGACGGTCTCGATGATGTTTAGTGGAGCGGTTGTGGCAGAGTCCAAGCGCCAGCAAAAGCTGCTCACCCATCGCGTGAACACCATCAGCGATAGGGCGATCGAGTGCCTGCGATAGTCAGAGATCTTGATCACATTCAACCGGGACGACCAGTGGATAGACGTCCCCAAGCCAGGTCGGTTCCCACTGGTGGTCGACCCGATGATTCTGAAGGTGTGCCTTAAGAGGGTACTAATTGATGGTGGGAGCGGCCTTGACGTTTTGTTCAAGGGGACCCTCTTCGCGCTTGACATCGGTGAGTCGTCGCTCCAAAAGACGAACACGCTTTTTTACGATATAGTCCCGGGAAAGGCCTCAATTCCACTCAACATGCTCACCCTGCCGGTGACATTCGGCACTCGGGACAATTTTAGGACCGAGCATGTCAAATTTTATGTTGCCGACTTCGAGACTGCCTACCACACCGTGTTGGGAAGGTCCTCCCTCGCCAAGTTCATGGCGGTGGCCCACTACATGTACCTGGTCCTCAAAATTCCAGGGCCGTCGGGAGCTTTTTCCATCAAGGGAGACGTCGCCACCTCCCACGCCTGTGAGCAGGAGAGCCTCGCCTTGGGAGAAGTGATGGGTATTTCTGTCCGCATGGACAAGACCATCCAAGCGACAAAGACCACGCCGACCGTCGACCTCGCCATCCCGACCTCTGCGCCATCAACATCAGGCATGTCGCCATCGCCTGCTAAGTACAAGAGTATTCAGCTCTCCGATACCGACTCCTCCAAGACAGCGCTCATCGGGACAGCGCTAGATCCTAAATAGGAAAGCGCGCTCGTCAGCTTCCTCCACGCCAACATTGACATTTTCGCCTTACAACCCTCTAACATGCCAGGCGTACCAATGGAGCTGATCGAGCAAGAACTTCATGTCTTTTCGACCGCAAAGCCGGTCATGCAGAAGATGTGCCAGTTCACCCAAGAACGCAAAGAGGCCATCAAGGAGGAGGTTACCCGACTGCTAGCAGTTGGGTTCATTAAAGAGATGTATCATCCCGATTGGGTAGCCAAGCCAGTCCTTGTAAAAGAGAAAAATGATAAATAAAGAATGTGCATTGACTACACCGATCTTAATAAATGATGTCCAAAAGATCCTTTCCCGCTGTCACGCATTGATCAAGTGGTGGACTCCACAGCCGACCGTTCCCTTCTTTGCTTCTTGGATTACTATTCGAGCTATCATCAAATCAGCCTGAAAGAAGAAGATCAAGAGAAGACATTATTCATCACTCTATTCAGCGCCTATTGTTATACATCAATGCCCTTTGGGCTCAAGAATGCTGGGGCTACATACCAACGCGCCATACAACATTGTCTCACTGACTAGATTAGACGCAACGTGGAAGCTTATGTGGACGATGTCGTCATCAAGTCAAGGCATTCGGAAGATTTAATTCTCGACATCCAAGAGACGGTAGACAATCTCCACAAATTCCGATGGAGGCTCAACCTGGATAAATGCGTGTTCGGAGTGCCGACTGGGAAGCTGCTCGGGTTTGTTGTCAGCAGTCAGGGAATCGAGGCAAATCCAGAGAAGATTTTGGTGATCATCCACATGGCTAAGCCGACCAGCATGAAAAACATTCAGCGCCTCACGGGTTGCATGATGGCACTCGGGCGTTTCATCTCCCGACTAGACGAGCGAGGAATGCCATTCTTCAAATTATTAAAAAAAGAGGGCAATTTTAGTTGGACTCTGGAAGTAGACCAGGCGTTCGCTGACCTCAAAAAATTTCTCACCATGCCGCCTATTCTGGTTGTGCCGACCCCTGGAGAAACTTTGCTCCTCTATATCTCCACCACGACACGTGTGGTCAGTACCACCATGATCACCGAGCGTCTAGAGGAGGGCCACACCTACCCGGTTCAATGACCGGTGTATTTTATATTTGAAGTATTCGGATCATCGAAAGTCCAATACCCTCATATTCAAAAACTCCTTTATGCCATGCTTATCACCGTCAGGAAGCTCAAACATTACTTCCAGGCGCACTCGGTGGATGTCATCATAGAATTTCCGCTCGGCGACATTCTCCGCAATCGGGATGCCACTGGTCGGATTGTTAAGTGGGCCATCGAGTTGGGTGAATATACTCTCGATTTCAAGCCTCGGACGGCCATCAAGTCTCAAGCTCTCTCCGACTTCATTGCCGAGTAGACCAAGATTTAAATCCCGCTGACCACCGAGACCCAGGAGCATTGGGTCATGTATTTTGATGGCTCCCTTAGCATTGATGGAGCAGGCGCTGGAGTACTTCTGATTTCTCCTCAAGGTGAACGCCTGAAGTATGCTCTTCAACTTCTATTTACGGCGTCTAACAATGCAGCCGAGTACGAAGCACTCGTCGATGGCTTGCGGATTGCAATTTCCCTTGTAGTCAAATGCTTGATGGTATATGGCAATTCAAAATTGTTCATCAGCCAAGTCAACAAAGACTGGTCTTGCACCAGCCAAAAAATGGATGCATATTGCATGGAGGTCCACAAGTTAGAAGGCAAGTTTTATGGCCTTGAGTTCCATCACGTCCCACGGGATGAGAACTCGGCCGCCGACCTCCTCGCCAAGCTAGGATCTTCCCAAGTACCAATATTGAGTGGGGTTTTTCTCCAAGAACTCCATAAACCATCGGTTCAAGCTAAAGACGTGCAACCCTTGGACACCAAGAAAACGTCTTCTGTTTTGGTTATCACCGACGACGCTGAAGATTGGCGCCAACCCTTCATCGACTTCATCCTCACTGCCAAAGCTCCTAAAGATAAAGACTCGGCCATCTGCCTTACCCGAAGGAGCAAGCAATATGTTGTCGTAGGGACCGACTTATACAAAAGGGCTGCCTCAACCCGAGTGCTCATGAAGTGTGTCACCCGATCCAAAGGGGCAGAAATACTAAAAGAAGTGCACTCGGGCTCATGTGAAAATCATGCCGGCACTCCCACTCTAGTCGGCAAGGCTTTTCGGTCTGGCTTTTATTGGCCGACCACCAATGAAGAAGCTAAGTCACTGATCTGAAGCTGCCAAGGCTATCAATTTTTTGCCAAACAGCACCATCTCCCTGCTCAAGCTCTCCAAACCATCCCGCTCTCGTGGCCGTTTGCGTGCTGGGGGCTTGATACGGTCGGCCCATTCCAGAAGGCCCCACAGGGATATAATCGCCTATTCGTCGCAATTGACAAATTCACAAAGTGGATTAAAGTTATGCCACTCCGAACCAGTACAGCTAAGAAAGCCACGGAGTTCATCCAAGGTATATGCTATCGGTATGGTGTTCCTAATCAGATCATTACCGATCTTGGTACCTAGTTCACCGGCAATGATTTTTGGGAATTCTGCGAAGACCGGTGTATTCAAGTTAAATATGCATCTGTGGCACATCGAAGGGCAAATGATCAATGTGAATGAGCAAATGGCATGATACTCTAAGGTTTAAAAGCCAGAATCTTTGATCCTCTTAACAAATATGGTGGTCGGTGGATGAAGAAATTGTCAACAGTTCTTTGGGGACTTCGCACTCAGCCTAGCCAAGCCACTGGTCGGACTTCTTTTTTCCTTGTATACGGATCAAAATCCATTTTGCCAGTGGACATGCTCCACGAGTCCCGAAGAATTCAACACTATGATGAAGGTGCCACCGAGCAAACAAGAGAAGAGGACATTGACAGTCTCAAAGAAGCTCGCCTATCCGCAGCCATTTAGTCTGATCGGTACCACCAAGTCTTACGTCGATATCACGACCACAATGTGCATGGTCGGTCATTTCAAGTCGATGACCTGGTCCTACGCCGAGTATAGTATGCAGTTGGTGTACATAAGCTTTCTGCTCCGTAGGAAGGTTCCTTCATCGTAGCAGAAGTTACCTGACTAGGCTCTTATCGACTGATGCGTGAAGACGACCAATGTGTCCCTAATTCTTGGAATATCAAGCATCTTCGTCATTTTTACCCATGATGTTACAAGCTACGTATTCTTATCTTGGGTTAATAAAGATATTCTTTTCAAGTCTTTATTATTATTATTTCTTCGTTCCCGCCTGACCCCGAGTGCTTGCGTTCTCATCACTCTAACCTAAAGCCTATGACCCGCTCTAGCTTTGATGAGTACTTATTGAGATTTGTTGCACACTCGGGGGCTCGTCATTCGCCATACTGTTTGTCCGACCTCCTTTTGTTATTTCTGACTACTTGTGAAGCTGAATGTTCCATATGCGCATACGTGGCTCAGTTCCCTATGCTGCGAACAACAGCTATACCAATCACTCGGAAATCAAAAATTGGTGGTCGGACACAGTATAAATTTCATTCCAAAATATAATTGCATTAAAACTTAACTATATACATAGTTCTTTCCACTAGATATTTTTTATATACTTGATAGGTTCCTCTGGATATGGCTCTAAGTCTTGAACAAGCACGGCCGCCATATCCTCCACCCTCGCGTAGATCCGCTCCACGTCGAACTCCTCGACGTTCGCCGGCTACCCTGCCTAGATGTGATCCATCTGAGCAGTCAAGTATAGCGCTCGGACTATGCCGAGCGCGTGAGTGGCCGCCGACCGCATGAAGTCTCGGGCTTAGTCCTGAAGACGTGTCACCGACCCTTGGAGCTGCCCCAGAAAATGCTCCATCGTCCACTCGGCGTTGGCAGGCGCCCCGTCAATCATCTTGATGAATGTCTCCGCCCCCACCGGGATGTGGTCAAGCTGCGCCTGAGTATTGCTCAGACGCAACTCTAGGTCGACGAACTGAGCGTTCACCCGCCGATGTAGTTCTGCAACACATCAAGACAAGTGTCAGCTAATATTCCTATTCAAAATTATTGACGATGATATTGGAAGACCGTACTTTTGTACTCACCGACTGCTTCATCGGCCTTCTTCTGAGCGACTGTGGTGGCGGCCTTAGAGGCGATGATCTTCTTCTTCAGCTCGGCTACCTCAGCCTCAGCTTTCGCCGCCCTTTCCTTGGCCTCATCACGTTCGGGCACGGCCACCTCCACCGCAATGACTGACTGCTCAGCCATGGCAGTCGACGTCTCCAATTGGGCCTCTAGGGTTGCTCAGTCTATCAATCGCTATGATTAGACTGATGCAACGCAGATACCGCTAACAGCTTATGAAGTGGCCAGATAATTACCGAAGGATTGGATGTCTAACTGGGTGCAGAGGATCTTATTGTCCTTCTCCGCCATCCTCCAGGCGGCCTCCCTCCTCGCCAACTGCTACGTTAATCACTGTAGCAAGTATACGGTAAGCTATAAATGACGGATTATAAATAGAAATTCATGTAAGCCGGACTTATGATGGGCGCACGGTCAAGACGGCTGAGTGCGTCAGAGCATTCTGCCAACCCCCGATGCACTTTATCACCAACGGGGGTTGGGCCGCCTCCTGACCCCATCGCTTCTGCTGCTGGGGGCACTTCATTTTCCGCCTCCCCCACTCGGGGGTCGGCGGTCGGCTGCTCTTCTGTTGGTGTGTCAGCGGTCGGCCCAGCCGCAGTCGGCATTGCTATGACGTCGGTTGGCGCGCCGCTGCTCAACGCAGCAGCAGTCGGCGCCCCTACAGTCGGGACCTCCGGCGGTGGTTGTGAAGATCACCACATCAGTGGTCACCATGGCCGCCGCAGCTGTTGTTGCACCCACCGGTGCAGTCGCCGCTGCATCGTCCCCTCCGCCGACCACCCCAGAGCCACTGGCTGCCGACAGGCAAGTCACGCCACCGCCCCGCATACTCGTACCCCGTCCGTGCGCGGCTCTTGCAGGGCTGAACGTGGTAGAGTACAAAGGTAAGGGCCACGTGGACCCCAGTCAGCTTCTGCTTTCGAAGCTCGCCGATCTCTCAGACAAGCTCGGTGACCTGGGCCTGATCCTCCGACCCACAATAGTCTGACCAAGTCAAGGCCTACACCGGCACACGGTCGATCTCCAGCGAAAGGGTCGGCTCGTGGTTCCCGACGTAGAACCACTGGGAATGCTAGCCCTTGTTCGATGTCAGGAGGGGGATGGCAATGTACTCTGCTGCCTTGCCATCGCGGAGCTGAATCCTAGCTCCATCAACAACCCTCTTCTTCAAAAACAACAAAGAAAAGAAGTAGCAGAAGAGGTTGAAGTGGGGGTCGATGCCGAGGTAGGCCTCGCAAAGATGGGTAAAAATGGAAATGTGGAGAATGGAGTTGGGGGTGAGATTGCAGAGAGAAATATCGTAGTGCTGGAGGAGACCTCAAAGGAAAGGGTGCGCCGGCAAGCTGAACCGGCGCTGAAAAAAGGACTCGAACACCACCAGTTCGTTGGTGTTCGGGTTTAGAAAGTTTTCTCCCGTCGCTGCGTGCCACAAGGACAGCGCCTTCACGGGGAGGACTCCAGCCTTCTCCAACAACTGAATCTTCCGCTCTGAGGCGACCGACCACACGAACTCCTTGGAGAGGTCGACGTCGATGCTAGAGTCGATGGTCGCCATAGAGACGGTACACGGCAGTGCAAGTGGCTTCATGTTGAAGAGGCGTCGGCCCTTACGAAGGCACACTACGCAACGGCAGTGGTGACCGGGATGGAGAGGTGCCAGCGGGAAAGCTTTGCGCGAGAGGAAGAAGATGAATAGCGGAAGCGTGCAGCGAACGAAGCGCTAAAGGGGCTACTTATAGCCAACCGCGTGACGGTTCGAGCCCCCACTCCGCTGCAATCGTCTCGGGACAAGCCTGCGATTATTTTTCACCGGTCAAACCACCACAACGACCTCATCTGGCCGCTCAAAGCAGATTGGACGGTTACGCACGGGAGCCAAATCGATGCCTGTCGCTCCAACCGACATCCACCTACCGGAGCGCCTAGGAACTCGCGTGCATCAAATCGAATCTGTCAAGATCCCATCCCCTCGGCCAGGCGCCACTTCGCGAAGACTGCTATGGACCCCATGTACTCCATTACTCATGCAGCCGCCAGTCTGACACCCTTTCCCGCCGAAACCTCCGTGGACCCCACATATGCCTGTAGTTGCCATTATGTGGCAACTGGCGTCTGTTTCGTCAAAATCTTTATGGGCCCCATATTCCTTTGCAGTAACTGGTGCTTTTTCACCAAAATGTTGTAGGACCCACCTATTCCTCCGTCTCCGACAACTCCGCCCGACGCCGTGGGGTCCACTTACTCCTCTACTCCTATCAACTCCAAATGATGCCATGAAGGGCTTATATACTCCAATACGCCAATGGATTCCAGTAAATGCCTTTTCGCCAAAACACCGGAGATTTAAAATATCTCTCAACTCCAATGAGAGCCCGATCGCCAAAACACTCGGGGGCTCAAATTTCTCCTGCTTCAATAATAATGGGACAAGATTTCAAAGCTTGAAGCCTGTTTCTCCAAACAAACCTTCAAGTTCGGGAGCTACACCCAGCAGGTGCACCTTACCGGTGCCCCTGCCTAGTCCATAAATAAAAAATTCATCAAAGTTGGCGTTCTTTACAACTTCTCGACTCCATCCAGAGAATTATCGCATTTCTGCCGCAAAGAGCTCGGGGCTCTTGTCGAGGATATGACCCCGGGCACTTTTCGAGTGCATTTATGGTGATTAGACAGAAGACGGGGTTGGGAAGATAGAGTATTAAATACAACCTGGAAGGGGTCCTAACTGCCAGGACCCGGAAGAACGCCCGACTACCCGGACTCGGGAGGGCGCCCGGCTGCCAGGACTCGAGAGTATACTCGACCGCCAGGATTCAGGGGTCCGTTCAACAGTCAGTCCACTACATCAATAGCAATAAACTCCAGGCCGTAACAGTCAAATAAATGTAGCGAATAACCACTGTAATTATTAGCCGACGATCCCAGGTGATTTAAACTGATTTAAAAGGGATTAATGGGGCTGATTAAATCGTAAATGGTAAGCCCCCAATCTCTACAGTATATAAAGGGATTGGGGGCACCTTTTACAGGGATGTCTGTTCAGACTCACGCACATACGCTCAAGACCCATTTCAGACTCTTTGGCTCATACCTACACATAGGATTAGGGTTATTATCCTCAGAGAGGCCCGAACCTGTCTAAAAATCCCTGTCTCCTTTTGTTTGTAAGGCAACCATTGAATTTCGATCATAGACTTCCCCATACGCATATACAAATCTCATCCGTGGGTAACCCCATAGGATATTGTTGTTCTTACACAACGATACCACTACTATAGTAGATTGAAGAGGCTCTCTCCGAAAAGTCCGTAAAACTTGTGAATGGAGATTTGCATGTAGCCTTCTACTTTTATAATTTTTCGTCAGTTAGGGGGAGAGAATGAACCGTTGCATGAAAAATATCGGTAATTATGGTAGAAATAAAAGGTATTATGCATATTACTTCACACTAGTGAATACAGTGTAAAAAGTACTAGAAGTACAGAAGTACCTAAAGTGTCCAATAACTAGAAATTATACTGCCTAATTATTTTTGTGATCTGAAAAGCATGACTAAATTGCATTACCTGAATATAATGCACCGGAGAGGGTGAAATATCGAATAAAGAAAGGTATCCCTTATCTCGTCCATAGACCTCGAACAAAAATAATAGGACGAGAACTCTAGTTCTTCACGCCCCTAAGTAACCAGAGACGTTTGGTGAAAACAGGGCATATGAGCTTATTATACTTAATCACGAAAACTGCCTCACAGAAAGAAGGGAAGCCAGTTGAGACCTAGCAAATATTATGGAATCTCAAAAATAGGCATACCAGCATGAATCTTCCTATGAAGGATAAAACTGGTGATAAGGTACGCTTCAAAATAGCCGCTGGTACACTAAAGGACCTTGCTCCTATGATGGAAAATAATGGTGAGCAAGATGATGAAGCACCAGAATGTGCAACCCATGATGAAATAACTAGAAGTTATAGAAGTTTGGGTGAATCCTGTGATATAGCAACTGCCAATTATCTGCACTTACTATTTATTGTTGTCACAATCATAAATCTTGACCTTGAGTCTGTATCGCTCATTGAATGTATGAAAATGTCAGATTGAAAAGATTGTAGGAAGGCAATGACAACTGAATTGTCTGAACAAACTAGAAAAATAGTAAAAGAAAAAACATGGCCTACTGTATAAGGTTTTCACTCAACTGCCAGGAGTTGACTGTGAAATCTATTCCCCGATCATGGGCTGAATTACCTTTAGAAATATAATCTCAATTGTAATCAACTAACAGTTGAATATTGAAATGAACCAGTTGAAAGAATCAATAAGAAGTTGAAAATTGACTTGAAGTCAAAGTTATGTTGAGTAATGAATTAATTGATGTTGTTATTTACATGGGAGCTTGGATCGGATGTTTGTATGAAGGTACATGAAGTACCATATCTTGAACCAAGATAGAAAGAATAGTCTTAGTAGTGTATAGTATATTTCTCTGAAAGAAACGTTGTATGAGTGATGAAGATCCCTGAATGGATTGTGAATAAGGTATGAATACCATGTGAAATTGAGGAAGCAAACTAGAGCATGTGACTGATGAATTCTAGTACATCAGTCCACTTACACTCAGAAAATGTTGGAGAGATTTAACTTTGAAAAGTCATTTCCATCTAAAACCCACATGGATAGAAGATCATTGCAAGCAGACCATAATCCATAATGATCTAGAGAAGAGGGGGAGAAATCTTAGGATCAGAATTCCCATACTTAAGTGTTGTAGGTACGCTATTGTACTTAGCCTACTGCATTAGGCTGGACATTACGTTTGCGGTAAACTTATCCGCACGATCTAGCTATATCTTCCTATGTGGTGGAACTGCAGTATCCTAAAATCAACATAGAAAGTCCTGCATCGATTTCGACGAACCACTCGAAAATAATAGTTTTTATATGAAGCCTCGTCAGAATGTGTATGGTTTAGAAGAATGGTTTATCACATTCAGAAGTTATGAGAATTGAATCATGCTAACACCTCCACTATTATCCATGAAGATAATATAAGTTGCGTTGCACAAATACAGTCAAGATATGTGAAGAGTAATTTGATGAAGTTTATAAACCCTAATTTCTTCTATGCTTATGAATTGCATAAGATGAATGAACTAAAGGTGTTGCACACCAAGTCATGTGAAAATCTCGTAGATTATTCACTAAGTCTCTCCTAAAACATCTAGCTCTGAAGGATGTGTTCGTTAGACTTAAAGTCTTGTGCATTTCAGAGGGAGAAACTTCACATAACATTGACAAGAAGAATTGAATGTTAGTCAAACAGACTAAGTACCCGAATTGATCTTGAAGATCATATGAAATATTTAGATGAATTATACTCTTTTTGTCTTGAATGAGTTTTCCTGAAGTTTCTAATATTAAGGTTTTTAATGAGGCGATTCGTACAACTAAGACGCGCGCTATGTACTCTTTCTCTCAATTTTTTCCACTGGGTTTTTAGTGAGTTTCGATGAGGCATACGCATGTCGCAAGAAGTGCCAAGGGGGAGTATTAGGAAACCGAAATCCTAAAGATTACGGTAACCGAATTTGGTTGTGGACACGTCTATCTCTTAGGGGTTTTTGCCTATAAATAGAGGGGTCCTCTCGTTATTTGTATACAGTTGAATCTGAGCAATAAAGAAGTTTGGCTTTTCCCCTATATACTATGTCAATTGTTCTTTGTCTCGAAGCTCTGGACTACACACGGTAGCAGAGTTCCTCAACAAATTGAAAACATAGTTGCAAAATATTTTAATTGTTTTCGAATAATTCCAGCCAGAAAAGGTCTATTTTATGATTCTATATTATTCTAAACGGACGTTGTTAAACCCCGAATAAAAATGCACATGCTTACATACATTATTTTCCATTTGAGGAGTTTAAGTCAATTGGTTAATACTTAATACAATTATATGTCTGTAATCTACTGCAATATGTTTGTTAAGTATTAAATCTGCAAAATGTTTGTTAAGGATTAAATGTTGCTTCCAACTTTTTTTTAGCAAAATCCTTTTTTTCTTTGACTCCAGGCGTGGCATGTAGCAAAATCAGTCAGCATAAATACGGGTACATACACCTGTGAAGGTTCACCGGTCCAACAGCTGATTCACAAGTCTAATAATCTGTTTTTTATTATTAGGTTTGTTTTATGTTGTTTTAATAAAGAAATAATAAAAGTTACTAGGAAATATGTATAATTAGATGTTAAAAAATATAACTTAAATCTAAAATGATAATTATATCACAATATCATAGTTTAAAGTAATATTAGAACTATTATGACATGACTCATAACCCCTAAATTAATAATTATTAAATATGTATAAAATTATAAAATAAATTTAATCTCAAGTCCATAGACATGTTACAATCTTACCTTTGAGTTTACTGTACAAAAAATACAAAGCAAAAGGTATTTTGTGTACTAATAATAAACCAACCAGTTTTTAAAACCGATATCGATTCGTCGGTTCAACGAAAACTGGCTGGTGCACAAGGTTTTTACCAGTTCAATTGTATCTCTGATCTTGTAGAGAAACCAGACCGATTTAGTGTCTGGTTTTGGATTTTTTTCATTCCGACCACCGGTTGGTCCAATTTTTTAAACTGACGTGATATACTGCATCCGTTCCACAATATAATAACTTTAGAACTCAAAATTTATCTCAAATTTAGCAATATAGTATTCATAAAAGGTAATTTTTACCTCTAAATTAGTCATACTATCTTCGCACTTGATTATTTATTACTCTACTTAAACACTTCGGCTCACACTTACCTAATCCTAGTGAGATAATATATTTTTTACTTATCTTTTTAATACACATGTTTATATAAAACTTTATATTTTGGAAAAAAAGGAGTATGTAATTAAATGTCGTCAATTAATCGTCGAAATTGACCATTAATGACACGATGTACTCTGTACAATAAATATGTCAGTTTAGATAATGCGACGATTTTAGCTGTCACCACATACTGATCTTGCTAGCTATCGTCTGACTTTTGTGACCGACCGGTTCGATCGACTCGTTCAATATATTGGGTACTACTTCGCTTCAGACACGCCGTAGTGGTTTCCCTAAATGCTCCGGTTTGCTTTTACACTAAATTTACGAGTCCCTCTTTTCAAATGAAAAGACTTAAGTTCTAAACTTTCAACTTTATTTAAAAAAGTTTCTTCTTACACTCTCGGTTCACAAATAATTTCTAAGCTTCAGTTTTATTAAAACAATATTTTTTCTAACCTCTGATACACTTGGTTTACAAATAGGAAGTTTTATTAATTTAATACAACTTTACTACTTGTCAATTTACAATATAGTTTTCTTATTAATAAAAATACTTTAGTTTTTTTACTCTAACCATTAATTTATTTTTTTTCTCAAAAATGGTTTTTAAGAAGGGATCGGCGTTTACGGCCATCTATGTCCAACTAATCGTGCCGTCAGTGGGGTAGAAAAGAAAACCACATTAATAAATATCCCAGTCAATGCAGACTTAATTACAGTATCTTCTTTTTTCTCTCCGTTCTCTTTTTCTCTTTCTTCTCCTTTCTTCCCTCTTTCCTCCTTTTTTCATTTCCCCTTCTTTTTTCGTGTGCATGGCACGATGCTGGCCGCGCTGGGCGGTGCGGGTAGCACGTACGAGTGGCGCTAGGCAGCTCGGGGCATAGCACAATGTGACATGGGTGGCGTTGGATGGCGGCGTGGCACGTGGGGGGCGTGAGGCGGTAGAGTGTAGGAAGGGGCTAGCAGCGGAGCGCTCGGTGGGGCTAGTGGCCAGTGCGGTGGCTCACGGTGATCGCCGGGGCAGCAGCCGGCACGGTGGCAGAGAGCAAGGCGTGGTGCTCAGGGCTATGGCTGGTGAGCATCGGGGTGGCAGCCGGCGCGACAATATAGCGCAGGGAGGCGGAGCGTAGGGTAGGGCAGGTGTGGCGGCCAAGGCGGAGACCCGAATGAAAATAGGCCTAATGGGCTTTTTATTTCGGATAATCTGAATAGAAGTTATCTGAATTATTTGAATTTAGATCTGTATCTGTCAGATACCAGCGATGTCATATCGTATTAAAAAATTATGTATTTATATTCGTATCCAAAAATATCGGTATAAAAATAAGCATTGGCCAAACTGTTTACAATAACTCACTCCACATCCAAGAATTTAACCATAATTCTTGACCCCAGGGAGCCATATCAACTAGCTCGGTCAACACAGTTAACTGATAGTCGACATAACCATTTAACCTTCTTTGAATGACTGCAAAATCAACCGCAGGTGCAAATCCCACCAAACCTGCACCATGGTCATGAGTATAACACATATACAAGTCCCTCATGTTCAACAAGATGAGTCAAGGATGCAAGAACCAATGACTCGCGCATGTGCTAATCAACTTAACCGTGAGGTGAATGTATTCCTAAGTTATCATTGAAATATTTCTAAAAATGATATACTATTTAATCCATATGATGATTTAATTGTCATTAAGAAACTTGGATAAGACCATGGAAGTAGAAGTAACAAGTGTGAGAAAATTCCAATTCATGAGTCCGATTGAATTTGAGACTGGGAGACAACACGTTCGATTGAATTTGAGACTGGGAGACAACTCATCCGATTCAATTGTAGACTGGGAGACAACGCCAACTTCAAGTGGTCATAACTTTTGATTTAGAAGGAGTCCCGAAGACCATGAGTACTTGATGCAAACCTTATGAAATCTACTTTCAGATGGTGTGTGTACTGTCATTGGACAATTTGTTGTGTTTTTTAGTTTAGCATGCTTGCTCTACGAGTCATTCATTCATTTAGCACACTTACTAACCCTTTATTCAATACTGAGGGCTCCTTTAAATGTAGTATTTTCAAAAGTAATTTCAAAGGATTTAGTTTAATTCATGTGAAAATCCCATAAAATTCATATGTTCTAAAGTAGCCCTAAAGGTCCATTAAACATCCTCTAGAGCGCTACTAAGGCTTCCTTTAAGGCCTCTAATTAATTAATTAGAGAAATCATAAAAATTCTTAGAAAAAGCAAATCATCTGGTCTGATTACACCTAAATTTCACATCAAAATTCCACCTTATCTGGTCACAATAATCAAAACAAGCCACGCATCTCATCCAGTCTAAATCTATTTTACACCATAGAACTTGTAATAGTGTTATGGCTTGAGTCCAAAAGGAATGTGCCCCTCCAGGGCACACCCTAACCCTAGGATGTCCCAACTCCTATATTTTTAGTAGCCACTACCAATTAGAGGTTTGTTTTGTTTAGATTAATCTACCACTTGTAGTTTAACCACTAGATTGGTTTGTGGAACCCCAATTTCATGTGCTAAACATTCATATGCAATTCAAATTGTGGTCTTCTTCCTTCTTCTTATGAATTTCTTCGATTGTTTATAGGAACAACAACCTTCATGGCTAGGTCAGCTTTATGAGAGTGTGGATGATAACGATGACATGCATGGGTGTAGCAATTATGAGATGACGATCCACTAATCAGAAGCTTCAAAACATCAACATCCATACATCATCAAATTTAACCTATCGGAAGATCGGACATATATCTGCATCAAGTGGTATTAGAGCAAAGGTTGCATGTTAGGTATCATCTATTTCATTCCTTTTGATTCTTGTTTCCTTTAACTATAGTCTAAAAAACAAGAAAATTCTATGGTGTTCATTGTATTCTAGTTTCCTATCTACCAAGCCAATTTTTGCCTTTGTATTTCAATTTCAGTTCTTCCATGTTAAGTTTGTATTCTAGCTAAGTCAAGTCTGGTCGCTAATTTAGAGTCACATTCATGGGGTTTAGTTACAGTGGTTGCTTTGCATGAGTGCCTACCTTATGACATCGAGTTCTACTCTCGGTTTTGGTTTGCAGCCACCTTGTAGTAATAACTCGCTTTGTAAGCCTTTTTAGATAGGCTGCAGCCACCTTATGTCAATCACCCTATATCACTAGCCTCCTTGATAGCCTCACTTGACATATTTTCAAGGGAAAATTAGATATATACCATCAAATTTGCACTGGTACCAAGTAATACCATTAAAAAATTATGTCTCCACCCTATACCACCAAATAAACACAAATCTTTCAAAAATACCATTTCTGTCATTTCTATTCCATTTCTCTTCTTCATGACTGTACGAAAGGACTGAAATACCCTCCCATTCTTCTTCTTTTCAATACTGATCTTCTTTATGAGTGCCACTTCTTCACCTTACACATCTCATCTTTTGTTCTCTCCTCTCCACAACCAGTGCAATTGACAATCATAGGTCTCCACAAGCATATGAATGGATGGCTGAGCTGAGGCAGTCCCTGATGGGAAGCATTGGTGATGGAGCTAGATTAGGCACAATAATGCATGCTCTGGTGGAATCTTTGACGGCGAAGCTCGACCAGGGGTGCCGATGCAGACCATGGCCAGAGCTCCTAAAATGACTAGCGAATTGGTGGCGATTTACCAAGTTTCCATCGATTTCCCATATGATATTCTTGATCCTTGTTTCATACTTCCAGGTATCCATGAATAAGTTGGATGGGCGCTATTGCTCATAGACGATGAAGACGGTGGCAAGCAGCGGTATGGTTGTTATCATTGCAGATTGACGAAGCAGCTGGGTAACTGGTAGTAGATGGGCAAAGAAGAAGAAGAACAAGGTATAGGCAATTTTGTCATTTCACACTTTCAGGACTCAAAAGAAGTAACGGAAGATCACGGTAATGGTATTTTTGATAGAAATCTAACTTAATAGTGGTATATGTTGGAGATACACTTTTTGTAGTGGTATTACTTGGTACCACACATAATTTAGTGGTATAAATGCACTTTTTTAGTGGTATTACTTGGTACCACGCATAATTTAGTGGTATAGATGCAATTTTCTCTATTTTTAAATTTTTGCCTAGCCAAGAAACCAAGTTGTGCGGCGAGACATTTTTTCGTGTCACCTTTAGTAAAACAGCCATAACTTTTGTGTAAGAACTCCGTTTTGGACGTTCTTATACTCCATGGAATGCTAACTTCGAGGCAACCTAAAAAAGGACATTACTTAGTTTTGTTGCCAGGAAATACCCCAAACGGTTGTTTTCAAGGTGTTTTGGCTCCTGCATGTTTTGGTACCCATTTTTTATTGTTCTGTTGTCATTTAGTTTGAGACTTTCCTGATTCCAAATGGAGTATCTCCAATTTTCATATCTTGATTTACAGTATTTAGTGCCATATAGTACAAAAGAATGGTGAAGCAAGTTAAAAAAGAATGAGAATAAGAAAAAAGAAAGAGTTGTGTAATACTTCCTCATGCTTGTTGTATATCTATAGCATTGCATCCTAATTTTTTTCACTTACTCTCACTTGCTTAGAATAACTCTAGGGACGTATCTTTGCCAACGACTATGACAAGTGCGTAGGATTCTTATTCAACTTTGCTATTGTGCTATTGATATTTGTTAATCTTTGTTACCATGCATTGTCTTCCTAGATCTACCTACTTTTGATCAGTACAGGTTGTTGCTAGCAATTGTGCCATTGTTGCTCTCAAACGTTCCAGTCATACCACCTACTTCAATTGGCCGGTAAGACTTTTATAAGAGCTAGGTAGGACACTTAAGAGTGTGTGACTCCACCTTTGACTGCTTAGTAGTTAATAGGGATAATACTTATTATTTCCTATTGTCTACTAACAATGATACGTGATGTGAATGATTTTGTGGATTGTGCTTCAAATGCATATATCATTAAGCCATATAGAAAGATTGAGGAAAATGTAACTATGATAAATGCTATTCAAGAGGACAAGGCTATGGCTATGAACATTGCTACCCTCACTGACTGCATCTAACATTTGGTAGCAAGTTGTTAACCATCACCTCTTGTTCATGATGAAGGAGATATTGAAGATGTTGATACCTTGAATAGAGATGTACGAGCTACACATTGCTGGTGCTGCTAGCCAGTTGCGCTTCGCATGGCACATGCATTTAGTGGATACGTTGCGCAAGCGTGAAAAAGCTTTCAAGATGCAAGGATGAGGATGAAGAATTTAAAACATTTGTAGATGCAACAGTGGGAACATTTGTTCTACTTAAAATCTGGTTATCAACAATAGCCACAACTCTGAGTGGTAGTACAAGGCATGCGTTGTGGCAAAGGGCCAATTGTTTCATGACAAGGTGTAGCTGCAGCACGCAATTTACGTCATTGGTGTTTTTAAATAAGAAGGAATTGAATGTATTGATGATTTCTAACCACACAACATATGACACGAGGTGTGTGGCCCTAGTTGTGTCCGCACCATAGTTATCTCCTTTATTCGTAGACGGACTGAAGAATGTATGGTATCATTCAATAGTTTGATCATCGAATCCCCAGTACGATGGAAGAAGTGTTGACACCATAAATTAGGCCGACGCATCATGAGTAGTCAGGCCAGCAAGCTGGGCTAATGGGCCGCCAGAAGAAGCTTAATAGGCAAGGTTGAGACACACGTGAAGTGGGCTCGGGCTTGGCGGAACACTATCTTTAATTACTAGATAATAAGTTAGTTTAGATTATGTGTCAAACATAGATTTGTTGTTTTCCTGGCTATAAATAATTGTGCCTAAGGTTATTGTAAAAACATTCAGTCAACCAACCAATCAACTCTCGGTGCATCGCCAACTTTTAGGTATGTAGCATTAGGATGATTCCCTGTGCGGGATAAGGTTGCATCGGTTAGGTCCGATCTCTGATCATGCTAGGGATAACCTTTTTGGTAAACTAATTGATCGAATTGCAGCTTTCTCGCTTAGGTCCGATACTATAATTAGATCCAGTAGATTTGCTAGTTATCGGTGTAGTACATTGGTTTTTTGTTCTTTCATTATGCTTCATGGTTTGGATCAATGCACTCACCAATCATGTTGGTCTCGTGGGTTACATTGGATTAGATCGTATGCCGATCGTTAGTGTGATGCTATCTCGGTTAAGTCCGATCCATTACGCTACATGAGTTATACGAAATGACCTAATCTAATCTACTTGTCCGCTGGTCATCAGAGTTTTAGCCGATGGGTTACCTATTACCTTGTCAATTGGGTTTAGCTTTGTTCATATTACTTTTAGTATGATGTCTTTATGCTGCATCAATTAAGTTCGAACTATAAATATTGATTTGCTGAAGTATTCATTTCAAGCCGATTAGCAAGTATTGCCGATAAACACAAGCTAGACTTGATGTCGAAAAGCCGATACATTGATACTGACATATTCAAGTGGTACATCGTAGTAATTATGCGTGCTATCGGAGTCGATGCCGATGGGCCATTGTCCGATAGCGTTAGAACAACTCATGTCTCTTCCTTGTCGCAGGTCAAATTGATTGACACGCTCTGTACACCTTCAGGTTTTTGAGAACTACACTAGAGTTAAGCAAACTCTCTAAGGCCTTCGAGTGTGAAGGTGCAAAGAATCCTATGCGATTTTTACGTCAACACACTTTCTTGGCACGCCCGGTGGGACATCATCGCAAATTTTGGCAAGTTGGCAATTCGTCATCGGTACCATGGTGGGTAAAGAGGTCGATAACACTAACAACGTTATCTCGGTCACTATGGAGAATTTGACCAATGAACAAAGAAGAGAAGTAGAGCATTCACTTAGAGATTTCTAGAAATTATGTTTAGAATCATTCAGTATGACTCGACGTGGGCCGATTCAGAAAAGTCAACTCCCGGTGCCAGCCCCACCAGGAGAATCTAGTAACCAGAGCCCGGATAGCCCAAGGAGATCATTCCAAGAATCGATTAATGAGGTTGTCCATCATACACCGATAAATCAATCTAGGGTGTTAGTAAATACTTTACAAGGGTTGATCAAGAAGACAGTGGACAGGTCCACTGCCCAAGAGCCGATTCATGGACCAGTATACTTGCCACAGAGGTCATCGACGCCCACTGTTCTATGCTCAGCACCGCCGATGACAACTCTTTTACCACCGGTGACTAATGTGTTAGAGTGTAATGTGATACCAAGCCTAATACCTCTAGTACACACGCCAACCAGCGTGCAGCCGCAACTTCATCAGCCCTAGATGAATGCACCTCCGCTGGGGTATCATCAGATAGCATATTATGGACCTCAATAGTACCAGGTTGGGTTTGATGGAAATTTGTCCCGAAGAGATTATCATCAACCAGATAGGGCGGCAATGCCGATCCAGCATTATCCGGCACAACAATAAGATGACTTCACGTTAAAGATTGCTGAGATAATAAGAGATCAGTTTGGACTTCAGTTGAAGGAATAGAGTTTTATATATCGGCATCTATACCCAAACTGGTTCGATAGGGTGCCATTACCAAATAGATATAGAGTTCTAGATTTTTTGAAATTTTCTGGTCAAGATAACACTTTGACGGTTGAACATATCAGCCAATTCCTCACACGATGTGGAGAAGCGTCGACCGAAGAAGCATTGCGAGTCAGGTTTTTCCCTTTGTCTTTATTGGGATCGGCTTTCACTTGGTTTTTGTCACTTCCTCCGAACTCAATCAAAGGATGGGTTGATCTGGAGAAATAGTTCCATAAGTATTTCTTTGCTGGTATTTAAGAGATGAAATTGATAGATTTAAGGGCTATGAAACAGCGTTTGGATGAATCGGTTCTGGAGTTTATTAACTGCTTCTGGGACATCAAAAACTGATGTTACAGTCTTAATCTGACTGATGCTTAGTTGGCTGAATTGGCTTTTCAAGGCCTGCTAGTGCTGATTAGGG
>KE371085.1:415483-437165 GCA_000418225.1 Zizania latifolia | reverse complement strand
CTGCCGCTCGGCTGGAGGCCAGAGCAGAGGGGAAGGAGCAAAGGGAGGAGGCGAGGTACCGGCCGGCTAGGGCTAGGGTTGGAGGGGAGAGAAGGTGGAGAGATGGGAGGAGGAAGAAGGTGGGAGGACAAACACCCAAACAATTCTGAAAATGATTTGCAATTAGCTCCAAAATCCTCCAGTGACAAGGGTGGATTACAGCCCTTTAAATAGCCCAAATGGACCAAGGAAAAACCAAAAATATCCCTAGGGTTTTTCGATACAGACTCGAGGCCCACAGGGCAAAAGCGTAAAAACAGACTCCAGATATTTATTCGATGCCGGACTTTACGTGACTCTCACGACACCGCTAGAATTGACGCTGTTAGCACTTTCCGTTGTGTAGGTGACGGTTTTACGCCGAAACCATCAAAGTGCTTGCCGCTCTTGCGCCGTGCACCCGGATAGGACCGACCCGACCCCGCGGCTCCTTCAGCTCAGCAATCGCCCGTCCGTGTACCTGAGTCACACCGACCAACGCCACGGCAAGTCATCTTCGCTGGCCGCCTTTGCTCCATGTACCCGGATTGGACCGCCACGATCTCGCGACTCCCTCAGCCCGATGATCATCCGTCCGTGTATCTGAGTCACACGGGAAACACCATGGCAAGTCATCTGCCTCCCTTCGGAGGACTTCTCTTCATCATCTTCTCTCTTTCATTGACAATCACTCATCATCCCCATGGTATTCACCATGGCTCCTCAAGCAGTTCGTAATTGGCATGGGAATCGAGTTGCTGAACTCATCATCGTATTATGCACAAGCCAACGACCAAGCCGAAGTTTCGAACAAAAGTTTGATAAAATTGATTAAATGCAAAATCGCAGAGCAACCAAGGAAATTGCATACTACGCTAGCCGATACACTATGGGCATAGCGGATGACATTTCATGGGTCAACCCAGGTGTCGCCTTATCAGCTAGTTTATGGACACAAGGCCGTTCTACCATGGGAAAAACATCGGCTCTAGGCATCTCACTCTTCAAAATGAGTTAGTAGCCGATGATTACTACAGGTTGATGACCGATGAACTAGAATATTTGGCTCAAAATCGACTTCGTGCGCTCTGAAAAGTAGAAGAGAATAAGGCAAGAGTGGCAAGACATTATAATAAGAAAGTGTCAGCTAAATCGTTTGAAGAAAATGACTCGTGCTACCAATCAGGACTAAGGACAATCGGTTTGGTAAGTGGTCTCCTAACTGTGAGGGTCCCAATCAGATAAGCCGTGTTGTACTAGGGAGCGCCTATATATTGAAGACATTAGAAGGAGAAGAATTCACGAAGGTACTCAACGGCAAGTATTTGAAAAGATATCACCCAAGTGTCTAGATCAGAACCTAATCGGCCAAGAGGCCGATACGTGCAGAGAAGCACCATCTATATATAGTCGATACTGAGAGTATCGCCTTTAGAACAAAGCGAAAACAATCAATCACAGAATAATTTCACGAGTGAAGCCGATATCAAGAATATCGCCTTAAGGAATTATAAAGTAACGGAGTAAAATGTCATTCAGTTCATATCACAAATAAAATAGATTGTTTATGGAACAGCATCGGCATCAGTCACACCAAGAAAATCAATCAAAGCGGCAATTGCCCAATCATAGACTTCGTCGATAGTAGCTATCTCTTTGGCGTCTTCTTCGTCGCTTCTAGGGATCGGCCTTCTCTGTTGATGATGACAAAGGGCCTCCTTAGCAAAAGTCACCAGCTCCTGCCTCTAGGACTCAACCTCTGCCGATATCTCTACCAGCCTCTTTTGAGAAGAAGCAATGTCGGTGCAAACGACGTCCAAACATAAAAGAAGAGCGGCTTCCTTAGAGCGAAGCTACGCAATCTAGTTCTGGATATCGACGGGCCGAGCGATCAGGGTGTCAAGGTTGGCCTTCTTGGCCAATATGACTTCATGGTCGGCTTGATCGTGCTACTGCCTTGTTCTGAGCTCGGTGCGATCGGCCATCTGTTGCTGGAGGCACTGGTAGCGGGGCCGATAGAACTCCAAGAACGATGCTAGAGTCAGGTTTTCTACCAAGTCCAGGGGGAGCTGATTTGGCACATCATTAAACCTCACCCGGATTGGCCCCGAGTCATTTACGAGCACGCCGATCAGCTCCTAGAGACACTGTAGGATATCAAGTAAAACTGCACGAACGTCAGCAGGTACTGATCTATCCTTGGCAGCGTCAGATTGTTTTGCCGGGACATCTCCAACCAGTTCTCCGATGTTAAAAGGGGGTCAACAAAAGACTGCAAAGCAAAAAGAATTATGAATGCCCAACGAAAGCTTGCCACAAAAATAGAAGAAACTAACCGATGGGAATATCACGAGTTTAGAGTTGGCCGTCTGCTTCACAGTTTGACTAGAGCCACCAGCGGAGACTTCCAGATTGGCGGCAACAAGGAGAGACTCTAGCACGATAGCTAGATTAATCGACCAATCAGGGTAGCCGACGTAGAACAAGAAGCGACCATCGAGATGGTAATCGGCCAATCAGATGAATCCACGATAGGATTTGTAGCAAGAGGACCAGCGCCTGCAGACGAGTTAGCAACAGCAACCTATTGTGATGGAGAGTTAAGCAAATGAGAAGAAAGAAGAGCCAAGCAGCGATGTTAAGTTAATTACAGATGTCGTCGTAGTTGAGACATCGGCCGATGCAGCAACAGAAGGACTTGTCGGTGATGGTGGAACACGAGCGATAGTCTTCTTTGGCTGAGGAGGAACAGGAGAGATGACAGTAGCTTTCTTTTGAGACAGGCCAACATCCCATGTCGTTTTGGGGGCCCCATGTCTTTTTGATCCTTTCTAAGGGTGCAGCGTGGTGGTTGACGGAGCGGCATTTAGAAAGTCATCGGAGTCGCACCCCAGATTTGGATTGTTGGACAGAGGGGCGTAGCTGATCGGCTTCCCACTTTGGCTCTACATTGGCACTGTAGCACGGGTATCCTGAAAAGAGATACATTAGCATAACACCCGTGATGGGCAAACCAACAAGAGAAGAGGGCTGATAGAGATACCTCTTCATCAGTTCCTATATATCCAGGATCGAAGTTGGAACAGATGGTGAATATGGCTAGGTTAAAAAGATGGAGTCGCCACTCATTACAAAAATGGGTTAAAGAGGTAGAACAAGTAGTGCAAGGGGTTAGAGCCGACAGCTCGCTGAAAGAAAGATCGGAGAACAAGCTCATAATGTAACGATATTCCAATGGTCAAATGTGTAAGAATTATGCCCTAGAGGCAACATGGAGATATTGTACATGGCATACTATGTTTATAAAATAAAGTTACTGTTCCTTGAAGTAGATTGTCATTATGGATCAACAAATGCGTGATTTGTTCATGAGACTCATAATGTGACTCACTACCATAGAAAACCCTATTAGTGATGGGCAATAACCCCTATTAGTGATAGGCAATAACCTCTATTAGTGACGGGCAAGTCTCCCGTCACTCTTATTGCGTCAGTGATATAACATCATTAGTGACGGGTGTTTACCCATCATTAAAGGATCAACCTTTAGTGACTGGCGGCAATATTTATCCATCACTAAAGGGGGGTCTATCGGCTCACCTGTTATGGCCCTTTAGTGACAGGTCATAATGTCACTCGTCACTAAAGGATTCATTAGTGACGGGTTACTATTGTCACCAGTCACTAATATTATTGTCATTTTGAAAAAAATAATTATTTTTAGGCTACATCCTGAACACAGACAATTCATCACAGAAGATTCATAACTAAATTAATATCATATATATTAACTTCAAACTCGTTATCTTAAAGAAATTGGCTAAAACAAAGTACCATAAAATTAACTTCTAACTTCTAGCTAACTTCTAACTTTCACTCGGGCATTACCTAAGAGCAATATCAAGAACTTGAATAGTGTCTTATAGAGATTCTCTCTGTCTACCTACCATGAATTGCTTAAGGCTGCACATGTCTAGTTTTGCAGCCTCTTTTATGGTCACCCTATACTCTCCCTGAAAAAAAAGAATCAGTACAATATATGCAATGGTTATCAGTGCAAAAAGGAAGATGGACAGGAAGACATCATACCCTAGGTTTACACCATATACATGACAGCCTCAATTGCACCATTGTTGATGTTGAAATGGAAGACGCATACTGTGCCAACTTCTAATGCGTTATCTCGAAGAAATTGGATAAACCAGTAGTTAGGTAGCACCGTCCATCCATAGATTTATGCACCGCAATTGGGACTGCCTCAGTACCTGCTGCTGCCCCTTGAATCTTAGAGGTCTGCTGGTGTAGGTGAGGTGTGATGTACTTCTCACAGTACTGTCTTGAAAAGTATTATTATAATAAAATTTAAACAAAGCTAGTTAGATAAGGCCAAGTACATAGATGATCGAGTTAACCACCGACATGTGCAAAGAGCTTACCACCGACTTCTTGTTGATGATCCAATTATTTATTGTGTAGATATATAACTGGGTCACAGAGGATAAACCTACCGAGATGTGTTGCAGGAGAGCTTTCCTTGCTGGAGTTACATTTGTATGATTTCCAATATAACAGATTTCCTTCAGTTGGTCAATTTGGTCGGTGTCGACCTCCCTGACTATCTGTTTCCCCTTCTTCTTTGCAGCATTGCTAGGACCCTCACCTGCCATTATAAAAAACCATTTAAGTACATAAACAAAATATGCATGTCTAGTAAGTAATGTCAGTTTGATATATATACCGCTACAGTTGTCCTCCACTTTTATGGCTATTACGGTCTTCTCTTTACCAAAGTTATTATAAAAAGTGGCCGTAATAGACAATGGGAGACCCATTGTTAGTACCACATAGTCCCCTTTTGTTAGGCTAGCTGTTTGACTAAACGTGGGCCACCCTTTGTGGTGACATACCCTACCTCCACAGCTCACAACCTCAACCTCACTAGTGCACCCATCTTTTATTAATATCTTAAGGATGTCACTAGCATGAATGTTATGGATATCGCCAAAGCTTTTTGTTAGAAACTACAACAGTAAGATAATATCACATCAGTTTGTTAGTTTTATTACCACAAAAATAGAATAAGCAATGTACAATATATAAACTAGGTGATGTCCATCGTGGACGTAATGATTAATCTTTAGGAGGCAACTGTCAGAAACATAAGTCAGTACCTACATTGTTGGCTTAGATTACTATAACTAATCATAGCACGTGATATACTAGAAGCACGTTGTAATAATACCATAGGGATCCGCCTACTACTGGAAGCACGTTATCCAGCGAGAGTGCCTCATTGATCACTTGGGAGGCTTAGCATGTCTCTAATTTATGTTATATTTGACAACGATGAAAAAAGTAAAATAATACTTACGTAAACCCTAATAAACAAAACTGAATATTGTGTGTGATAACTAATTAATTAAATATTACCCCTAAATAATATTGAAGAAAAAGAAACATAAATGACCAAACTATATTAAAGTGAGCATATAATGTAGGATCATTCCATGAACAAAATATAGAAACAATAATAGTAGCACGTAAACAATAAGACCATTGCATAAACAAAACAACTAAACAATACTAGTAGCACGTAATATAACATCATTGCATGAACAAGCTTGTCAAAACAAAAAAAGCCTAAATGTCACACACACATCCTTATACTAATAGCCTTCTCTTTATTGAGATATTCACAAAGCAACATATTCATAATGCAACATATTCACAAAGTAACAAACACTAGCCTCGACAGAGGAGTAGGAGGAGGAGGAGGTTGATGAGGACCTCAGGAGGAAGATGCACGAGACGAGGCGGTGGCGAGGAGGGTCGGCGACAAAACGGAGGGCGCGATGGACGGATGAGGCCAGCCATGCCAGAATGGAGACCGGTAGAGGAGGCTGCGATGATGGAGGATAATGATGGCAGAACGCGTGGAGCACGACGGTGGAGGAGAACGCGTGGCCGCTAGGGTTTAGGGTTCTCCGTGATATGAAAGCGTTCTGTTGGAGCCCGTCTATTTATACACATCAGTAGTGACGGGTGATAGTTGCAGCCCATCACTAATGATTAGCCATTAGTGAGGAGCATCAACTATCGCCCATCACTACTGATGCAGTGACGGGCGATACTTTCTTCCGTCACTAATTCTTTGACCCATTAGTGATGGGTGGTAATGCGACCCGTCACTAATGGGGGTGTCTCCTATTTAGTGACGAGCTACATTATGACCCATAACTAATAAGGTAACATCACTGACCGGTGAAAAATGGCTCGTCACTAGAACTGTATTAGTGACGCACGCTATTTATCTGTTAGTAAAGCTCCATCACTAAAGACTGTTTTTGTGGTAGTGACTATTTTTAGATGATCTCTGATCGGATATAAGTCATATGTAGAATAGATATGATTGAGATCAGCATGTGAATTGATTGATGATCATGTCTCTTGGATCATGGGTATGGAGATACCAACTCAATAATATGGACGTATATTGGAGAACATATGTTGGGTAGACCCACTATGAGGCACAGTTGAGATTCTATGTGTTATCAGTTGGTATCAGTAGTGTTTATGTAAAGTCTTTAGACCTAAGATCATCATGATTCTCAACATACGTAGTAGCTTACTTTGGGACTACCAAATGCTATTCCTTAACTAGGTAGTTATAAAAGTAGTCTTTGGGTATGCTATGAAACATGTAGTGGGATGTAAGTGATCGAGATGGAATTTGCCCCTCCTTATGGGAGAGATATCTCTGGGCCCCTCAATGTAATGGATTATGTAAGTGCATGGCTATGCCGACGTGATTAAGAGTTAATCACAAGTTATAATCCAATACGGAGATCGAGAGAGGATCGAGCTATTGATTGGATGGCACAAATCTCACCTTGTATTCGATCAATATTTTGAGGCAAGGGACATCTACATATGGAACATTACAAGGTTTAGCCGATATGATTTTTACGTATACTTGGGTTAAAATGCTTTGCTAGAGGCCACTATTAACAGGGTATAGAAAGGAGTTTCCATATATTAACCAAGCTATGTGTGAACCTACAGGGTCACATACTTAACGGGTTGGAACATTGGATTTGAATAGAATTCAAATTTGGCTCAATATGAAGAGAGATCCAAACGGTTTGGATGGAGATTTTGTTAGGCCTAGAAGGACCTAAGCTAGACGTCTATATACATGAAGGTGCAGGGCACATGGATGCTAAGCTTTTACCTCGCATGTTGATGCGTTTCACGTGCTAAGTAGTTAGCCACCAAAAGCAAACCCTAGCCGCCACCTCTCAAGCCCGACAATCTCGCTGACCGCATGGGTGCTAGTACCCCATCGGTCAGCGTTCCACCCCTAGATGTATGGATACCAGTAGAGGCGCTGCTTGACTGCATCGTTCATTAGCATCGGCATTACTAATTGGTTTAGTGGCGTCATCGGCTCGAGTTCAACCGAGGACTTCCTGATCGGATCATCTAGTTCTTGAGGGTGTCATTGGGCGAAGGCTTCTCGAGGGCATCATCAGGCAAAGGCATCACGAGGATGCTGATCGGTTCCCAACCACATTGGCATGCTCGAGTTGGATCAGTTCGCTACTCCAACTCTCCTTCCGCTGCATTGCGTACCTGAGGTAACGATCTATGGTCCCTCTCTTAGCAAGATATCCTATAGTGCGCAGTAGAAAATTTTTGTTTTTGGTTAGCGTAGCCTCCATGTTCCCCAACAGTGGTATTAGAGCCATCTTGCATAGATTGTGATCTAGATCAGTGCATATAGTGGATATGCGGTTGTAGTAGATTGGATATATTATAGTCTAGTTCGATCGGTTCATGTGATGAATCAATCAGCAGCACGGGTTGATGAGAACAATTGGTCTACATGGTAGTTGTAGATTGGATCGTAACACTCATATTGTGGTAGGTTGTTGCATCAGATGCAAACACATATCATGATCAAGTAGGTTACCGATTTGACCGCCTCGGGTGCCTCCTGACTGGTCTTCCCTACCACTATCACCGAGTCCCGAGCACATCGCCTGACCACCTGACCGATCCCATCGGCTAAAGAAAAATTGGTTCTCGAGAGGTTGTCTCGGATCAAGGTAAATTATTTATCCTGAGCAGTTTTTCTAAAGCAACTTCATAGATCGGATCTATGATTTAGTGGGACCACCGCGTGTGCGCACCTTGTATAGAGTCCTAGTTCACATCGTTAGCTAGAATGTGATTCTACGTCTAACTAGTTTTTTGTAGAGAATGATGTGAATGGTATGGCCCTATATATGTGAATGGCATGGCCCTATATAATTGTAAGAAATTTATGTGATGCATGTGAAATTAATCTTGCTATTCGTCCAAGTGATTCATGGGTATTTGATACCGGATCAATGATTCATACTTGCATATCGTTGCAGGGACTGAATAGGACAAGGAAATGTGCAAGAGGCGAATTGGATGTGCGCGTCGGCAATGGTACAAGAGTTGCTGCGTTGGCCATCGGCATTTATTCTTTGTCACTACCCTTAGGATTAGTTTTGGAATTGAATAATTGTTATTATATTCCTGTCATGGGTAGAAACATTATCTCTTCTTCTTGTTTATAGAAAGATGGTTATGAATTCATAATAAAGAACAAGTGTTGTTCGATATTTTTAAATGGTATGCTCTACGGTACTTGTCCATTGATGAATGGATTATATATTCTGAATCTTGAGGATACACATGTTTATAATATTAATACGAAGAAGCCTCGGCTTAATGATTTGAATCTCACCTATGTTTGGCATTATCGTTTAGGTCATATAAATGAGAAGCGTATACAGAAGCTCCATAAAGATAGGCTTCTGAAGTCATTTGATTTCGAATCATTTGACACATGTGAGTCTTGTTTACTTGGCAAAATGACTAAGACGCCTTTCACTGGTCAAAGTGAGAGGGTAAATGAATTGTTGGCCCTTGTACATACAGATGTATGTGGACTAATGAGTTCTACAGCCAGAGGTGGTTTTTAGTACTTCATCACTTTTACCGATGACTTTAGTAGATTTGATTACATCTACTTAATGAGGCTTAAGTCAAAATCCTTTAAAAAGTTCAAGGAGTTCTAGAATGAGATACAAATTCATATAGGCAAGACAATTAAATTTCTGCGATCGGATTGTAGAGGTGAATATTTGAGCTATGAGTTTACTGATCATCTAAAGCAGTGTGGAATTATTCCACAGCTGACTCGGCCAGGCATGCCTCAATAGAATGGGGTGTCTGAGCGGAGGAACCAAACTATGTTCGACATGGTTCGGTCAATGATGAGTCAATCTGATCTTCCGTTGTCCTTCTGGGGATACGCTCTACAAACTGCTGCTTTCACATTAAATAGGGTTCCATCTAAATCTGTAGAGAGGACACCATATGAGATATAGACTGGAAAGTGTCTCGGGTTGTCTTTTCTAAAGATATAGGGTTGTGAGGCCTGTGTAAAACATTTGACGTCCGATAAGCTCACTCCCAAATCTGATAAATGCTTCTTTGTGGGGTATCCTAGGGAAACCAAAGGATATTGCTTCTATAACCGGAAAGATGGCAAAGTGTTTGTCGTCCGAAATGATGTTTTCTTGAGAAAGAGTTTCTCTTGAAAGGAGTTAGTGGGAGCATGGTGCGACTTGAAGAAGTTCGGGAACCACTCGAAAGTGTTTCAGCTCCTATTGAACCACAACTCGATATGCAAGATGTTGCAGAACCTATTGTAGAGATACCAGCCCCATGTCGGTCGGAAAGGGTTAGTCATGCACCCGAGCGGTTTGTGTTTCTAACCTTCGGGCAGTGCGATATATTATTGTTGGACAATGATGAACCTATGACCTACTCGAAAGTGGTAATGGGACCAGACTCTAAGAAATGTCTTGGAGCCATAAGATCCGAGTTAGAATCTATGCGAGAAAATCAAGTTTGAAACTTGGTCGATCCACCTGATGGTGTCAAAACTATGGAGTGTAAATGGATTTTTAAGAAAATGATAGACGTTGATGGAAATGTTCATATCTATAAGACACGATTGGTGGCGAAAGGTTTCAGGCAAATTCAAGGTGTTGATTATGATGAAACATTTTCGTCCATCGCAATGCTAAAGTTTATCCGGATCATCATAGCAATTGCCACATATTATGACTATGAGATATAGCAAATAGATGTCAAAATGGCTTTCCTTAGTAGAAACCTAAGCGAGGATGTGTATATGACACATGCTGAAGGTTTTGTTGATCCGAAAAATGCTAGGAAAATTTGCAAGCTTCAAAAGTCTATTTATGGGCTGAATCAAGATTCTCGGAGTTGGAATCTTCGTTTTGATGAAGTGATCAAAGGGTTTGGTTTTATCAAGAATGAAGAAGAGCCTTGTGTTTACAAAAAGGCTAGTGGGAGCACACTTGTATTTCTGGTCTTATATGTAGATGACATATTGTTGATCGGAAATGATATTCCAATGCTCAATGCTGTTAAATCTTCGTTGCGAAAAAGTTTCTCAATGAAAGATCTTAGAGAGGCAGCATACACATTGGGCATAAAGATCTAAAGTGATAGATCGAGAAGGCTAATTGAATTAAGCCAAAGAACGTACATTGACAAGTTATTAAAACAGTTCAATATGCAGGATTTCAAGAAAGGTTTCTCACCAATGTCACATGGTATTACTTTTAGCAAGAGTCAGTGTCCTTCGACACCTGATAAGCTAGAGAAGATGCGTGTGATCCCGTATGCATCCGCAATCGGGTCCATCATGTATGCCATGCTTTGTACATGTCTAGATGTTTCTTATGCTCTAAGTGTTACGAGCAGATACCATTCAAACCTGGGTGAATGTCACTGGGCGATGGTAAAGAGTATCCTAAAGTACTTGAGAAGAACTAAGGATATGTTCCAAGTCTACGGAGGTGCGGAGGAGCTCGTTGTAAATGGTTACACCGACGCTAGCTTCTAAACTAACAAAGACGATTCGAGATCGCAATCTAGACTTGTGTTTTGCCTTAATGGAAGCACAGTGAGTTGGAAAAGTTCCAACCAAGAAATGGTTATAGATTCAACAACAGAGGGCGAGTACATAGCAGCTTCTGAAGCTGTGAAAGAGGCTGTTTGGATCAGAAAATTTGTTTCTGAGCTGGGTGTTGTCCCTAGTGCGTCCAGTCCAGTGGACCTCTATTGTGATAATAGTGATGCCATTGCGCAAGCCAAGGAGCCTAGGTCACACCAGAAGTCTAAGCACATACTACGGCGCTATCACCTTATCCAAGAGATCATATATAGAGGTGATGTAAAGATATGCAAGGTGCACATGGATTCGAACATTGCTGATCTGTTGACGAAACATCTCTCACAGCCCAAGCATGAGGCGCACTTGAGCTCTATGGGTATTAGATACTTGTGTGATAGGGTCTAGTGTATGTGAGAGAGGGAGTCTTGTCTATGCTAATGTATTTTAGATAATTGGTTATCTTGTTCCTTGAATAATTATCTTTTACATTGATCAGCAAGTATGTGTCTTGTTTTTGAGACTCTTTGTTTTATAACGATGTTATTCTAAATGATCGCTAATCTCATGTCATCATGTGGGACAGTGATGATTTATAGATTAGCATATTTAACTGATTGATGATCATGTTTCATAGATCATAGATATGGGAATATCAAATTAGTGATATAGACACATGTTAGAGAATATGGTGTTGGATAGACCCACATTGAGATACTGCTGGGATTGTTATTCGTGATGTGCTATCAGTTATCATCTCAAATGGTGTACCTGCAGAATCCTTTGACCTGAGATTGCCATTGATTCCAGAATGTATAGTAACATACTTAGGGGCTGCCAAACGCTATTCCGTAACTGGGTAGTTATAAAGGTTGCTTTCGGGTATGTTATAAAACATGTTGTGGGATGCGAGCGATCAAGATGGAATTAACCCCTCCTAAATAATAGGAGAGACGTCTCTAGGCCCCTCAAGATAGTTGGATTGGGAAAGTGCATGGCCATGCCACTATGATTAAAGAGTTAATCATGATTAATCCACTACTCAATCGAGTGAAATGTCGAGCTATCACAAGGATGGCACGAATCTTGCCTTGAGCTTGACTGATGTCGTGTGGTAAAGGGATTTGTGTGTGAGTATATAAAGGTTCAGTTGATATGATCTTTTGTATGTATTCGGGGGTCAGTAAGTACTGCTATGTACCGCTATGGACTAGCGATCCGAAAAAGGTTTCTGGGTAGCGGCCGTTTGCATATGAACCTATCAGGTCACACGCTTAAGGGGATAGGATTAAAGCTTGAAAGAATTGTCTCTTGTGCAAGTGGGAGATTGATGGAAATATGCCCAAGAGGATTCTGGGGGAACCGGAAGTTCTGGCCTGAGGCCAGAAGTTTCGGGTTCTGGTGTAATTGGAAGTTTCGGTTCGACTGAAAGTTTCGGACCAGCCCCAGTTTTGGTTTCTGGAAGAACCAGAAGTTCTGGTTGAACCGGAAGTTCTAGGCCTGCCTGAGAGATGTATTCTGGACGAACTGGAAGTTCCAGGTGGAATCAGAACTTTCGGGTCGAAATAAATTCGATATAGAATGTTATTTTCGAAAGTTTCGGTTGGACCAGAAGTTCCGAGTCCAGAAGTTCCGGTTGGACCGGAAGTTCCGGATAGACATAAATTCGTACAAAAGCTTATTTTTAGAAGTTCTGGGCCTTGACCAGAACTTCCGGGCCAGATGAACAGATTAGATCTGTTGGGCTTTAATATTGATTAAAGGCCCATGAGAGGGCACTATATAAGGAGAGGAGGGGCTAGGACGAAGCTGCTGTTGGCTGTTGCTTTCGCCCCTACCCTAACCCTAGCCGCCACCACTCCCCTGGCCTCACCGGCTATGGCCGCATCTCCCCTAACCTCTCGTGTGATACTACCATACTGGCTTGAGGTGATCTCATCCATGTACGTGTGGATACCGTAGAGGCGCTGCTGCAATTGCAGCGCTGATCATCTCGACGTGAGGATCGTGGTGCTGCATCGTCTTCGCTGCCGACGATTGGATGGAGCCGGGCAGAGTTGATCAAGGACGCGCTTCCCAACTCTTCTTTCGCTGCCCTAGTGTGTCTCACGGCTAGAGGTAACGATGCATGATTCCATTACTCGCACGGTTCCTGGGTTGAACGGGGTAGAAAAAGTTTTATTTTGTGCTAGCGTAGCCTACCCGTTCTCCAACACATCGGCCTCAAACTGATAGGTGTGATTCTCCCGAGCTGATTCCATTGACCAATTTTGACCGGCCTTACGACGCATTAATAGGTGCATGTCGGTTGTGGTGTATCAGTAATGGTACACCACATGCCCCTTGAGTTTGGGACATGGGAGGTCACGTTTCGAATTCCTCCTGGAACCTCGCAACCGGTGAGTCACTTCGGCTTAGTGTTGGGAACTCAATCGGCGCTGCTCTCTTGTTATAAAGCTTTGTGGTTGTTCCCTTCCACTGCAAGCTTCCAAACTCTTTCTCTCCTCCAGCAAAACCTCTTGAGCTCCCTGCTGCCGTCGGTCGAGCTCCACTAACAGTCTTTCCTGGACATCTTACACCATTTGCCACCATGGTTAATGGCTTCTTCATCGTGCACCCCCACTATAGCTTTGAACGACGGCATCCCCAAGGTACGTGTTCCTTGTTTCTCCATACTTTGATTGAGTATTGTAGATCATTTCTTTTCTTTATTTTCTGTAGAATGCTAGGAACCAACTATTGATTCTGCTAGATGCAAGCTCTTCCACATATTGGCTAGGCCCCTGTGGCGAGTCTGATCCCACTAACCTGATCAATTGTGAGACCAATTGTATTCCTTTTTGTGTTGCTTCCCGGAAGATTGCCGACTTGGAGAATAGTTTTAACGCCTGGCCATGCACTGTTCCCGGATGCAGTGACAGGTATCTTCGAGTATCGTCTTCTCACCACCTTTACTGGGACAAGATGAGGATTAGGCACTACATCAGACTGTCCCAAGCAGATCCCTCGACAGATTACACACTATTGGTGTCTGCTTATTATTTCTGGTCTAACACACTCAATGCCTTTGTATTCGGCCATGGGCCAATGGGACCTACCCTCCTTGATGTGGCAATGCTAACCAGACTTGAAATAGTCAAAGCCAACTATGATGTTGACTTCCGGATCAAGACTTCACATCGTCTTCAAGCCGGCACTTTCAGCAACTGGCATAGGTATATCGACCACCACAACAAAAAGACTAGCACCGTTGGCCCACGAGAGCGCGCTGCCTTCCTCAACATGTGGCTGGTGCACTTTTTCTTCTGTGATCCTTCCTGCGGACCTTCTGATGACTACCAATAACTGGCCGAGCGCCTGGCCGATCACAACAAGTTGTTGATCGGCCATATTCTTCTTGGATCCACCTTCCGTATGCTGCATCAGATTATAGAGAGACTCTTGTGTGAGAGACCCATCGATCGGATCGGTGACCCTAGGTGGTTTGTGCAGATATGGTTAAACATATACACCGCAAGGTCATTACTCGCCCTCACTTGCTGAGACTCAGCTTCCCTAGGAACCATCATGAATATGAACACCCTCGCTCCCACCGATGCACTTCTTTCAGAGAGGCGATAGCTATGTTCGAAGGTTCTCCCTTATCGGCTGACGTAGTGGGATTGCAAAATCCATCCAGGGGTGGTTCGCCTACTTCTGTACTGATGATTTTAAAGATCTGAGTCACCTTTGGCCATCGGAGGTTGGGCTCAATAATTCATCCACCACCAATTTTTTTGCTCCCATCCAGCCTGGACTTCTCCCATTGGCCTTCCTCAGGGACCATATGAACCATCCTATGAATTCTACCTGTTAGCATTAGGACCTAGAGGCAATATGGAGATGTTGTACGTGTCATACTATATTTATAAAGTAAAGTTATTGTTCCTTAAAATAGATTGTCATTATGGATCAACAAATACGTGATTTGTTCATGAGACTCATAATGTGACTATTTCTAAATGCTCCCTGATTGGTTTTAAGTCATATATGGAATAGATATGACTGAGATCAGTATGCGTATTGATTGATAATCATGTCTCATAGATCATGGGTATAGAGATACTAACTCAATAACATGGACATGTGTTAGAGAATATATGTTGGATAGACCCACTATGAGACACTGTTGAGATTCTATGTGTCATCAGTTGGTCTCAGTAGTGTTTATGTAAAGTCCTTAGACCTGAGTCATCATGGTTGTCAACATAGGTAGTAGCTTACTTTCAGACTACCAAACGCTACTTCGTAACTATGTAGTTATAAAAGTAGTCATCGGGTCTACTATGAAACATGCAGTGGGATGTGAGTGATCAAGATGGAATTTGCCCCTCCTTACGAGAGAGATATCTCTAGACCCTCGATGTAATGGATTATGGAAGTGTATGGCCATGCTGACATGATTAAAGAGTTAATCACAGGTTATAATTCAACACTGAGATCGAGAGATGATCGAGCTATTGATAGGATGGCATAAATCTCACCTTTGCTCGATCAATATCGTGAGGCAAAGGGACATGTACATATTTTACATTACAAGGTTTAGCCGATATGATCTTTACGTATACTTAGGTTAATATGATTTGCTAGAGGCCGGTGTTAACAGAGTATGTAAAGGAGTTTCCATATGTTAACCAAGCTATGCGTGAACCTACAGGGTCACACACTTAACGGGTTGGAACACTGGATTCGAATAGGATTCTAATTGGGCTCAACTTGGATAGAGATCCAAACGGTTTAGATAGAGATCCAAACAGATCAGATGGGGATTCGAGTAGAGTCCCGCTTGGGCCCGGGAGTCTATTAAGTCTTCATTGAAAAATAGTTTCTCTATGAAGGACTTAGGAGAAGCAGCATATATTCTGGGTATCAAGATCTATAGAGATATATCAGGGAGGCTAATTGGATTAAGCCAGGATTCATATATTGACAAGGTGTTGAAGAGGTTCAACATGCAGGATTCCAAGAAAGGTTTTCTACTAATGTCACATGGCATAAATCTCAGCAAGACTCTGTGTCCGAGCACACCTGTTGAGTGAGATAAGATGAATGGGATTCCATATGCTTCGGCAATTGGGTCCATCATGTATGCCATGTTATGTACATGTACAGATGTCTTGTATGATTTGAGTATAACGAGCAGATACCAATCTGATCCAAGTAAGAGTCACTAGATAGCCATAAAGAACATCTTAAAGTACTTGAGAAGGACTAAAGATATGTTTCTAGTTTTTGGAGGTGAGGAAGAGTTCACTGTAAGTGGTTACACCGATGCAATTTTCCAAATCAACAAAGATGACTATAGATCATAATCTGGATTTGTTTTCTACCTTAATGGTGGAGCAGTGAGCTAAAAGAGTTCTAAGCAGGGTATGGTAGCTGATTCTACAACAGAAGCCAATTACATAGCTGCTTTGAAAGCTGTTAAGGAGGCTATTTAGATCAAGAAATTTGTTTTCGAGCTTGACGTTGTTTCTAGTGCTTCTAGTCCAATAGACCTCTATTATGATAATAGCGGTCCTCTTGCACAAGCAAAAGAGCCTAGTTCACACCAGAAGTCCAAACACATACTTCGGCGATATCATCTAATCCACGAGATAGTGGATAGGGGAGATGTAAAGATATGCAAAGTGCAAACCGATTTGAATGTTGCAGATCCATTGTCAAAGCCACTCCCGCAGCCCAAGCATGAGGCGCATACTAGGTCTATGGGTATTAGATATCTACATACTTGACTCTAGTGCAAGTGAGAGATTGTTAGCATTATGTCCTAGAGGCAAAATGGAAATATTGTACGTGGCATACTATGTTTATGAAATAAAGTTACTGTTTCTTGAAATAGATTGTCATTATGAATCAACAAGTACATAACTTGTTCATGAGACTCGTAATATGACTATTTCTAAATGATCCCTGATCGGTTTTAAGTCATATATCGAATAGATACGACTGAGATCGGTATTTGTATTGATTGATGATCATATTTTATGGATCATGGGCATGGAGATACTAACTCAATAACATGGACATATGTTGGAGAACATATGTTAGATAGACCCTATCAGGGATGTGACCCCTGAGTGCCTTACAGTTGGACTTATTAGACCAGACCAAGGGCAAGACCAGCATTGACCGTCTGATATGGCCCATAAACAGGGGTTTGATTCCAATAAGGAAAGTTGAGTCCTTATCAGGTGGTTAAGCTCCGGATCTGATATCTAGAGATTTATTTGTACCAGAATCCTTGTAATTAGGGATTTAGTACCCGAGTTTGGTAAGAAATCCAAGTCCTACTTGGGATAGAGTCTTGGGATTGTTAGACTCACCTCCTGAGTATACAAAGGAGGCGAGACCCCCAGCGGCAACTCATCATCAAGCTTTTATCGTATTTTTGTTTCTTTCGATGCCCCAAGCCCTGATAGCTCGATTGCGTCGTATTGTAAGATCCACCATCATAGTACACACCAAAACACTGGACGTAAGGCTATTATCCTCTAGAAGGCCTAAACTAGTATAAACCTTGGCTCTTGTATTCTAGAGTCGACCATCAGGTTCGAAGACGTTGCGCTTCCCTTACACACATCTAATCACCACCTTCGGTACCCTCTTGGGTGGACTGATCGGTAATTCACCGACAGTTGGCATGCCAGGTAGGGGTCGCATCGCTTTCATCAGGATCCAATGGCACTTCTCTCGGATTTCCTTGTCCCCATCGGCTCCATCTTCATATTCAGGAGTCTGATGTTCATCATATATCTGGAGGGATGACTCATCTTGTCAGATCCCTCAACGAGGCGAACAGATGGATGAACAGATTAACTTTAGGATCTGGCTGGCGCTGAGCACTACATCATCTTCTCTAGCAAAAAAGGGTGGACGGTTTAGCGCCGGTGGACGGTGACCGGGCAACTCAACAGGTTCGAGGGTAATTGGTGTTTACCGGCCAATCTTGTTATGATGGCCAATCGGGTTGAACAAAACAATGAGATCCACCAAAACCTCGAAGATTAATTCACCCTAGAGTTCGATGGAGAGAAGGTCTTCAAAACCCCGGCTGCCAACCTGGTGGCCATCGAGAGGGCTCTCAGTTCTCTTCCTGAGACCCTAGAGCTACGACGAGCCAAAGTGCTTGCTCAGGCGATAGCAACTCAGATCAACACCCTGGCTCTGGCTCCAGATTGACCACTGACTCCTCCCCTGGAAGACAAGGTGGACGACGATCAGGACCGATACCAACCATCGCGTAGCCAAAACCCGCCTGTCGATAGCACGCATGGTGACCACCTACAACCACCGCCCGTGGGAAGGCGGAACAGGTTGCGTTCCGAGATCCACTGGCAAACTAACAATCAAGGCAATGTCGAGAACAGCCGCAGCAGTATTAGCAGCAGCGCCAAGCATGATGATTCAGCTGAAGGTTGCAACCCCCGCAATCGTAGACAAAGCAGAAGCCGAGATGATCACAATAGTTTTCCTGCATTCACCTGGCGCTTGAGGCAAGTCAGGTGGCCGAGGTCCTTCCGTCCGGTGGGAATCGAACCATATGATGGTAAAACAGATCCCTCGTAGTGGTTACGACTCCACTACACCACCATTCGGGGAGCGGGAGGGGATGAGGGGGTCATGGCAAACTATCTTTCGATCATGCTCTCTTCGTCTGCCAATAATTGGCTCTCGAGCCAACCCAGGAACTCTATCGATTCCTAGGCTCAACTCCGCGCTGCCTTCATTGACAACTATCAGGGAACATGGCAGAAGTCTAGTACCCGATACGACCTCCAACGATTGTGATAGAAGGAGGACGAGACACTCCATAGTTTTATCCAAAGGTTCTTGGAAAAAAGGACTACGGTCGTGGATATCACCAAGCAGGACATCATCAACTGCTTCATCAACACCCTGTACCACTCTTCTGAGTTGCACGGGGCCCTCGTGAGGAAGAAGCCAAAGACCATAGCCCGGATGATCTCTATTGTAGAAAGTTACGTCGACTATGAAGATGCTGGAAGAGAAAAAAATGGAGTGGTCACACCACGAGAGTCGATCTCGTCAGAACAAAGATGACCGATCTCGGTCCCCCCGATGAGAAGATGACCGACTAAGATCCTCTCGGGGCAAATAAGAGCGAAAGAGGAAAATGGAGAGAACTATGGTGGTCGCCTATAGCTCACGACGCCAGGAGGATGAAACCAAGTTGGAAGAACTAGACAAACCTTGCCTGTTTCATCCAAAGGGCAAGCACAACTTGTGCAAGTGTTATTCTCTTCAGGATATACTCGTCAAAGAATCACGCAATAATCCAAGCCAGAGCAAAAGACGCCAGGACGATAATGATGCCCCGAAGAAGGATAGTCGGCCTCGAGACGACAACAACTTTCAAGAGCCTCATAAGACTGTGAACATTGTCTTCAGAGGCCCCATGTCAGCCAAAACCAAATAAAAATAAAAGATTCTAGATCGACGCATCAATGCTGTGGGATTCGAGGAAATTCAGCAGCTGTGGTGGTCGGAAGTCCCGATCAACTTCTCTCGCGATGACCAATAGACAAATATCCCAAAATCCAGGTGCTAGCCCTTGGTGGTTGACCCAGTGATACTCAAAGTACGCATGAGGCAGGTACTGATTGACGGAGGGAGTGGGCTAAACATCCTCTTCTGGTAGTCCCTCACCGATCTTGCCATCTCAGTCGATAGCCTCCAAAAAGAAGACAGCTTCCCATTCTATATCATACCCAGACAAAGCTCGGTACCGCACTACTCCATAACACTACCGGTCACATTCGGTTTCGGAGACAACTATTGAACTGAGCACATTACCTTCTGGGTCACAGAATATGACATTTCATTCCACACCGTCCTAGGAAGACCATCCATAGCCAAGTTCATGGCCATCGGGCACTACCCGTACTTGGTGCTCAAGATGCCGGGTCCTGGTAGAGTTATCACTGTTCGGGGAAACATTGACACCTCCCATGCATGTGAGAAGGACAGTCTCGCCCTAGCAGAGGCTATCGACCTATTGGCTTAGATGGAGAAAACCCTCAGGCAAATCCACACGCATCCTCCCGAGGCCGTGGTAATTCCAGTCAAGGCACCAACCACTTTGGGGATCTCCTCCACACCCTCGAACACCAAGAAGATCACCTTCTCTAACACGGATCCAACAAAGACTACAACTATCAGGGCAGGGCTCGATCCCAAATAGGAAATCACGCTCATTAGTTTCCTGCGCTCCAACATAGACATCTTTGCATGGAAGCCCGCCAACATGCTTGGGGTTCCTCAGGAGCTGATCAAGCATAAACTCCACGTATATCTGACTGTCAAGTCGATAAAGCAGAAGCTGCGGAGGTTTGCCCAAGACAAGAAAGTCGTGTTCAAAGTAGAAATCACCTGCCTCCTAGCAGTAGGATTCATTCGCGAAGTCTACCATCCTGAATGGCTCGCTAATCCAGTCTTGGTAAGAAAGAAGACGAGACAATGGTGGATGTGCGTCAACTACACTGACCTAAACAAACATTGCCCGAAAGATCCATTTGGGCTACCTCGGATAGACCAAGTAGTCGACTCAATGGTAGGATGCTCCCTCCTGTGCTTCCTCGAATGCTACTCTGTCTACCACCAGATCAATCTTAAAGAAGAACAACAGGAGAAAACATCATTCATCACACCTTTCAGAGCATACTTCTACACAACCATGCCCTTCGGCCTCAAGAACGCAGGAGCAACTTACCAGCGAGCCATCCAGCGATGCCTTTCGAAGCAGATAGGCCGTAACATCAAGGCATACGTCGATGATGTGGTCATAAAGTCTAGAGAAGGAGACAACCTCATCAACGACATCGCCGAGACATTCGCTAACCTGTGAAAGTTTTGTTGGAAGCTTAACCTCGAGAAGTTCATCATCAGCAACCAGGGCACTGAGGCCAACCCTGACAAAATAATGGTGATAATGAAGATGGACAAACCCAACAACACTAAAAAAGTCCAGAAGCTCACCAGTTGCGTGACGGCCTTGGGAGATTTATCTCCGCCTAGGGGAAAGAGGAGCTCCCTTCTTCAAGTTATTAAAGAAAGTGGACAATTTCCAATGGACAATTGAGGCTGACGTGGCACTCACCGCGTTGAAGAAATTCTTGACCACGCCACCGATCCTCACGGCTCCAAATCCAGAAGAGGTCCTCTTCCTCTACATCACCGCTACGGCAAATGTCATCAGCACGGCCATAGTAGTTGAGTGACCCAAAGAAGGACATGTCTCCCAGTCCAAAGGCCGATATATTTCATATTAGAAGTCATCAGCCTATCAAAAGCAAGGTATCCTCAAGCATAAAAGATCATTTATGTCATCCTACTCACTGCTCGGAAGCTAAAGCATTACTTCTCAGCCCATAAGATCATGGTTGTGAAAGAATACCCTCTGAATGACATACTCCATAATCGAGATGCAATAGGACGAATCGTCAAATGGGCCATCGAAATAGGAGAATACATGATGGAGTTCCTGAGGAGTCATGGTATGAACCATGAGGTGATGAGTGCTTGTCAACCGGGTGATGAAGATTGGACGATGAGGATGAAGGAGAAGAGGAGGAGATG
>KE371085.1:381920-401631 GCA_000418225.1 Zizania latifolia | reverse complement strand
TATCAGCTTGCCTGGTGTGATCTTTATCGCACAATCTTGTGCTGAGCTTTCTTAAGTCACTTGCAAGGCTGATATTCTCGTTGTTAGAAGTTTTGGGGGTAGTTGTATTTTCCACTGCGTTTTAATTTGCGCCCATTCACCCCCCCTCTGGTCGCCTTTTCGGTCCTACACATCTCCGCATGTTAGCATGTATGAGCCAGGTCGGGTAACCGCCGACATGATGAATGGGTCTTCCCATGGGGCAGAAAGCTTGTGCATGCTGGCAAAGGATTGCACTCAGTGAAGTACCATAAAGGCTAGGCCTACTTTTGTTCTGATCCACCAAAGCCTATCTTGGGGTACCCGAGGCGTCATATCCACGACAGAGGGCTTGGTGACGAGCAGGGCACTTGACCTCGCTGCTTAGATGCAGGCTACTCTAGAAGACGCCAAGAAGCTCTCCCCCAATGATGCCAAGATCCTGACTGTCGTGCCATCAACTTCAAGCATCTCCCTCGCCACCAACATTCAAGCGATTTTGCTCAGCGACGTCGACCCCTCCAAGATGACTCTCATCGGCACTATGCTTGACCCTAAATAAGAAAGCGCACTCGTCTGCTTCCTCTAGGCAAATAGCAACATATTCGCCTAGAAACCTATATAGGCTACTTCTCCGGGCTCCGTTCGTTCGTCGGTGATCCGGCGATGAAGACGACACGATCCTATGATCCGGCGAACTCCACAGAAGGAAGACGAGCACCACTATTGGAGTAGTGCCTCCATGGTATCCACACATCCAGGGACAGGATCACCTCGCGCCGGCGTGCTAGATCCAGGAGATCAATCACAACGATTGCGATCGAGGAGAGAAGAGAGGTGGTGGCTAGGGTTAAAAAACAGGAGTAACAGCTACCCTTTCATGCTTGCCCCACTTCTCTTTATATAGTGCCCTCTCATGGGCCTTTATTCAGTATTAAAGTCTAATAGATCTAATCTGTTCATCGGGACCCGAAACTTCCGGTCTAATCGGAACTTCCGGTTCATCCAAAATTCTGTTGGGCATATTTCCATCAGTACCAGCACGTGATCTAGCACTACCTCGCTAGCAAAATAGGCCACAATGTTAAGGCCTACGTAGATGATGTGGTGATCAAGACAAATCAATAGAAATACCTTATCGCTGACCTCTAGGAGACATTCCAAAATCTCCAAAAATTCTGATGGAAGCTGAATCTGGAGAAGTGTGTTTTTGGCATCACCTACGAAAAACTACAAGGCTTTGTCATAAACCAGTGGGGAATTGAAACCAACCCTGAGAAGATCACCACCATCACTCAGATGACCAAGCCGACATGCCCCAAAGGCATCCAGGCTCGGGGAGCAAGGAATGCCATTTTCAATCTCTTAAAAAGGAGGACAACTTCCAATGAACGGATGATGTCAATATAGCCTTTACATGAATCAAACGCTTCCTCACCATAATGCACATCCTCCCTACGCCATATCATGAAGAAGTCCTCCTACTATAAATCTCCACCACAGTGCATGCCATCAGCACTGCCATCATCATTGAATGACCCAAATAAGGACACACCTACCTGGTCCAATGACTGGTTTTGTGAGATCATGTGTATGATCATTACTTAATGATGAACAAATTGGTTTGATATTGATATGTGTTGAACAAATTGGTTTTGATTGGTTTGAGTGGTCAAGCACTTTGGTCGAGTTATTGAGCACTCTTGTCGGGCACTCAGCACTTAGTACTCGAGAAAAGTTAGCACTCGGGAATTCAGCCCTCGAAAGAATTCAGCCCGAGAGAATTCAGCACCCGGAAAATTCAGCACTCGGGGTTTTAGATCACTTAGATTTTTGATGTTCATGTCGGATCATATGCCTTAAATTATTTATTCAATAAATACACTTTGTTTATATTGAATAGACTAATTGAGTCAAGTTGGAAAGAACTTATGCTCAGAAAAAGGGTTTCTTGGTTTGGTCATGTGCAGGCATTGCTTGAGGGCGAGTCATGGTGGATGACGGGATTGGAGCTAGGATTAGGGAGGAGTTGAGGTTCAAAATGATTGAGGATGTTATATACGATGCTCAAGGTAGACGATGTTGCACGTGATGAGAAGATTTCTATATGGTGTACGTGGGATGCGTGCGAATATAGAAAGAAAGGTTTCCATATGGCGTATGCGGGATGTGTGCGAATATAGAAAGGAGGCAAATTCTGAAGGAATTAGGATTTGAGGAATCATAAGACATATGGATTCCAAATTGGATTAGGACTCCAAAAGTTATTAATTTCATGACTCATGATGGTAGCCATGAGGGGTATATAAATAGACTAGAGGGGAGAGCAAAAATTGAACGTATCGATGAAGGCGACGATCAAGAGAGAAAAATTGGGTTTAACCTTTTGCTCTTCATCTAGGGTTTTGAACGTGGATTTGATGAGGGGTTCTTCGGATGCACCTTATAAACACTCTTATACAATAAAATTCATCTTCTAGCATGAAGGAGTGTGGTGTCGTGTTCTTTCTTCTTAATGTTCATCGGTTTGCATCGTTTTGGCTTATTCTGTGATTTTACTTTTACTTACGATTTAATTTGAATTGATTCATCCAAAACTTTGCTAGGACATTATGAGAGAGGTCTGAAAAGTTTCATTAGTTAATTCCTCGTATTTTATGAGTAATTAAGGTTTTAGTTTTCTGATCGAATCTGCTCTGTTTTTACATTACAGCAACTCCGAAGGATCATAACTTTTGATTGGAAACTCTGATTTTAGTGAAACCACTCGGTCCTCAAGAAATTTCTAGAGTCCTCAAGAATTTTTAAGTCCTCGGGAATTAGTTTTCTGATTTTGTTTTTATTGTCAAATATGGGGTACTGCAATCCCGACGTGTTTGGCCCATCCAAAGCAAGGTATCCGTAGGTCCAGAAGCTCATTTATGCCATATTGCTCTTTGCTCGCGAGCTCAAACACTATTTGCATGCACACAAGATCATTTTCATCACAGAGTTCCCCTTAGGTGATATCCTTCATAACCTTGACATCACTAGTCAAAGCGTCAAATGGATAGCGGAGCTAGGTAAATACATGATGGATTTTAAACCGTGGACCACCATTATGTTCTAGGCTCTCCTCGACTTCATTGCCGAGTGGACCGAGATTAAATTTCCTCCATCCAAGGAGATCAAGGAGTATTGGGTCATATATTTATGAGTAATTAAGGTTTTAGTTTTCTGATCGGATCTAGAGGAACCAGAAGTTTCGATTGGACCAGAACTTTCGGGCCTGCTCTAGATGCGAATTCTGGACGAATCAAAAGTTCCGGACAAATCAGAAGTTCTGGAGTCAAAAAAATTCGATACAAAATGTTATTTTCAGAAGTTCCGGGCCTCGGCCAGAACTTTTGGGCCGAACGTGTAGATTAGATCTGGTGGGCTTTAATGTTGATTAAAGACCCATCAGTGGGCTCTATATAAGGAGAGGAGAGGCTAGGGCGCAAAAGGCTGTTGCTATTGAACCTCCCCTAACACTAGCCACCACCTCTCCCCTGGCCTCACCTGCTCTAGCCGCATCTCCCCTAACCTCGTGCGTGGTACTAGCATATCGGCGTGAGGTGATCCTATCCCTATATGAGTGGATACCGTAGAGGCGCCGCTGCAATTGTGGCGCTGATCATCTCAACATGAGGATCACAAGGCTGCATCATCTTCGCCGCCAACGATCGGATAGAGCTGGGTGGAGTTGATCGAGGACACGCTTCCCCAACTCTTCTTCCGCTGCCCTAGTGCATCTCTTGACTAGAGGTAACGATCTATGATACCATTACTCGCATGGTTCCTAGGTTGAACAGGGTAGAAAAAGTTTTATTTTTGGCTAGCGTAGCCTTCCCGTTCCACAACAGTTGGGAGGTTTTTAGTAATCGGGTGTAGCTAGTGGTTGGGAGAAGGTCCATAGTTGGGGGAAGCTAATGGTCAGGAGAAGTCATCAGCTCAGGCTCTTAAATAGTCGAGCCCCCCAGCGCAACTAAGCCCCTGAGTCTAGCCAAGGTACCGAGCACAGTGAAGCCCAAACGTCACGAACTCCACCCTTATCGCTAGAACCAAGGCAAGACTTATCTTTTCGGCTCACATCTCCTATAATCAATGCGCCATAGGCGAGGAGATAGGAGGGTATCTTTCTTCTGATTGGTCCAGTCATAGCCGCCTGGTGCAGATAGAGAGGCAAAACCATCTAATCAGCACTACCGGGGCACGCAAAATGACTGAAGTGATGCCAGTTCATGGCTGATTGTGGCTAATGTCATGACAAGGGTCTAGCGTCTATTTAAGCCCATTAACCTTTGTCTTTTTCTTCATTCCTTCATTTAAAAGCGCAACCAAGAACTCTTCATCTCCTTCTAACCTCCATCCTTTCTTCTTCCTACTGGCTCCCCGTCGCTCGGGTCACCATTGCTGGTGTGTCATTTGCTATCGCAAAGCACGGTGGTTGTTCCAGCTAAAGCCCATGGCACCTGGAAGCCTAGTGAGGTCAGCGAAGTGGGCGAAGTCACTCATACCTCTGGTGAAGTTGGAGGCACTAGAGAGAGGAGGGCTCCTACCAGCCCAAGTGCTATCGGGCTGGCGCGTGGTGGCGGGCAAAGAGCTCCTACCAGTGAAGTCATCATCTTTGAGCCCTTCGTCCTTCGCGGGCTTGACCTCTTGGCACACCCCTTTCTCCATGGTCTTTTCCACCATTACCAGGTCTCCGTCATCAACCTCACCCCCAACTTCATTCTCCATATCGCCATCTTCGTTTACCTCTATGAGGCATACTTAGGGCTGGTGTCAATGAATCACTGAACAGTCCACCTAAGGGGTACCTAAGGTGGTAAATAGATAAATAAGGAAGCACTGCACTCTTGAGTCCTATCGTCAACTCTAAATAACAAGAGCTAAGATTTATACTGGTTCAGCCCTGCCGAAGGATAATAACCCTACGTCCATCATTTTGGTGGATTATATTGGTGTTTTAGGTTACAAAGCAATGCTAAAAGCATGTTGTCTAGGGGTGCCTCGCCTCTTATATAGTCAAGGGGCGAGCCTAATAACCCAGGACTCTATCTTGAGTTGATTTCTCATAGAACCAGGATTACATACTGAACCCAGGTCCTTATTCCCTAATTACAAGGAATCTAGTATAAGTATATATCTCTTTATACCGAATGAGCTTGGTTACCAGATAAGTATATATCTCTTTATACCGAACAGGTGAGTTCCTAGACACCCGAGGAACCCATGCATCATGAGCTCTGCTAATCATCTCTGGAATTGAGGTGAAAAGTTGCTTTTCGTCTTGCTCTGTCCACAATAAATGCGTTGCAGTTGAGGAGACAGGCAAGCATCTTCGCTCTGATTGGTTCAGCAACAATCGCTGGGTGTAGATAGAGTGGTGGAACCATTTTGTCGGCACGACCAAGGCACACGTGGCAACCAAAACAACGCTGATTCACGGCGATCATGGCTGATGTCACGGTGGGGATCACGCGGCTATATAAACCACTCCCCTTCACCTTCCTCTGCACGCCTTCATCTCATACTCCCACCCAAGCTTTGCTGGAACCCTTTGTCTCCTTCTTTGCTCTCCTTTTGCTCTAGCTCCCCGCTGTCTGGGACGCCATTATCACTGTGCAGAGTGCCACCGCATCTCCCGCCATCTTTTCCAACTGAAGCCAATGGCCCCCGCCAGCACTGTGCATTCGTCAGAGTGGCAGAAGTCACTGATGGTGGTGGTGAATCTAACGGTGCTAGAGGCAGCGAGATTCCTACCAGCCTAGGCCATCTCAGGCTAGCGAGTGGTAGCGGGAGAAGACTTTCTGATGCTGGAGACCAATGAGGTGGTTCTCTTCAAATCCTTCATCATCCGCGGGCTCGGTCTCCCCATGCACCCTTTTTCCGTGGCCTCCTCCAACACTATAAGATCTTCATCAACCTTAATCCAAACTCCCTCCTCCAAATCTCCATCTTCGTACATTTGTGCGAAGCGTACTTGGGAGTGGATCCTCACTAAAACCACTTTTGATACTTCTTTTATCTCCGTCGTACGGTAGGGAACAAGGTGGTCGGTGACATGGCACTCTAGATCCACGAAGGGAAGGTGGCAGAGTATCTGGAGATGCCACAGACCACCTCAAACAAGGGGTGGCATGTGTACTGGTTCTACTCCATGAACCATGCGCCAACCCTACCCGCTAAGATCGATCGCCGCCTGGAGGCTTCTGTGCGGTGGATGGACTAGGGCCGCTTGTTGGAGCATGACCAGGTCTGGTAGTTGGTGGTGCAGGTGATGGAGCTCAGCTATGATGGTCTGAGTGGGGTTCACATCATGGCTAGCTAATGGAATTGTGCCCAAGAGAATTTTGGGGAACCGGAAGTTCTGGCTGAGGGCCGGAAGTTCTAGGTTCTGGAGCATTCGGAAATTCTGGTTATAACCGAAAGTTCCAGGCCAGTCCCAGTTTTGGTTTTCTGAAGGAGCCAAAAGTTTCGGTTTGACCGGAAGTTCCGGGCTTACCTGGACGAACCGAAAGTTCTGGTTAGACCGGAAGTTCCGGGTCGAAATAAATTCGACACAGAAGGTTATTTCGGAAGTTCTGGGTAGAACCGAAAGTTCTGGTCTAGGTTAACAGATTAGATCTGTTGGGCTTTAATTCAGATTAAAAGCCCGTGACAAGGCACTATATAAAGAGAGGAGGGGCTAGCACGAAAGGTTTGTTGCTACTGTTACTCCTGGCGGTGAACCCTAGCCGCCACTTCTCTTCTCTCCTCGATTGTAAGTGTTGTGATCGATCTCCCCAGATCTCGTGAGTGGTGCTAGCACACCGGTGTGAGGTGATCCTGTCTCCGGACGTGTGGACACCGTAGAGGCACTACTCCAATAGTGGTGCTCGTCTTCTTCTCGTGGAGATCATCGGATCATAGGACCGCGTCGTCTTCATCGCTGGATCGCCGATGACCGAACGGAGTTGAGCAAGGACGTGCTTCCCCAACATCTTCTAGAAAGTGTTTCAGCTCTTACTGAATCGCAACTCAACATGCAAGATATTGCAGAGCCTGTTATCGAGATACCAGCCCTACGTCGGTCAGAGAGGTTGAGTCGTGCGCCCGAGCAGTTTATGTTTTTAACCAGTAGGCAGCGTGACATATTATTGTTGGACAATGATAAACCTAAGACCTATACGAAAGCGGTGATGGGACCAGACTCTGAGAAATGGCTTGGAGCCATAAGATCCGAGTTAGAATCTATGAGAGATAACCAAGTTTAGAACTTGGTCGATCCACCTGATAGTGTAAAAACTATCGAGTCTAAATAGATTTTTAAGAAAAAGATAGACGTTGATGGAAATGTTCACATCTATAAGGCACGATTGGTAGCAAAAGGTTTTAGGCAGATTCAAGGTGTTGATTATGATGAAACGTTTTCGCTCGTCGCTATGCTAAAGTCTATCCGGATCATCCTAGCAATTGCCATATTTTATGACTATGAGATATGACAAATGGATGTCAAGACGGCTTTCCTTAATGGAAACATAAGTGAGGATGTGTACATGACACAGCCTGAAGGTCTTGATGATCCAGAGAATGCTGGAAAGTTTGTAAGCTACAAAGGTCCATTTATGGGCTGAAGCAGGCTTCTCAGAGTTGGAACCTTCATTTTGATGAGGTAGTCAAAGGGTTTGGCTTCATCAAGAACGAAGAAGAGCCTTGTGTTTACAAGAAAGCTAGTGGGAGCTCACTTGTGTTTCTGGTCTTATATGTAGATGACATATTGTTGATCGAAAATGATATTCTTATGCTAGATGCTGTCAAGTCTTCGTTGAGAAAGAGTTTCTTAATGAAAGATCTTGAAGAGGCAGTTTGCATTTTGGGCATAAAGATCTATAGAGATAGATCAAGGAGGCTAATTGGATTAAGCCAAGGTATGTACATTGACAAGGTATTGAAATGGTTCAATATGCAGAATTCCAAGAAAGGTTTCCTATCAATGTCACATGGTATTTCTCTCAGCAAGAGTCAGTGTCCTTCGACACCTGATGAGATGGAGAAGATGAGTGTGATCCCGTATGCCTCCACAATCGAATCCATCACATATGTCATGCTTTGTACACGTCTAAATGTTTCTTATGCTCTAAGTGTTACGAGCAGATATCAGTCAAATCCGGGTGAAAGTCACTGGGCGGTAGTAAAAAGTATCCTTAAGTACTTGAGAAGAACTAAGGATATGTTCCTGGTCTATGGAGGTGAGGAGGAGCTCATTGTAAATGGTTACATCGATGCTAGTTTCCAAACCAATAAGGACGATTCACGATCGTAGTCTGGATTTGTGTTCTGCCTCAATGGAGGCGCAGTGAGTTGGAAGAGTTCTAAGCAAGAAACGGTTGCAGATTCAACGATAGAGGCCGAGTATATGGTAGCTTCAGAAGCTGCGAAGGAGGTAGTTTGGATCAAAAAGTTTGTTTCTGAGCTGGGTGTTATCCCTAGTGCGTCCAGTCTAGTGGACCTCTATTGTGATAATAGTGGTGCCATTGGGCAAGCCAAGGAGCCTAGGTCGCATCAGAAGTCCAAGCACATACTACAGCGCTATCACCTGATCCGTGAGATTATAGATGGAGGTGATGTGAAGATATGTAAGGTGCACACAGATTTAAACATAACCGATCCATTGACGAAGCCTCTCTCATAGCCCAGGCATGAGGCGCACTTGAGCTCTATGGGTATTAGATACTTGCGTGAGTGAGTCCAGTGTATGTGAGAGAAAGTGTCTTGTCTATGCTAGTGTATATTTGGATAATTGGTTATCTAGTTTCTTGAATAAATATCTTTTATATTGATCAGCAAATTGATGACTTGCTTGTGAGACTCTTTGTGTTATGATGTTGTTCTAAACGATCCCTAATCTCATATCGTCATGTGGGACAGTGATGATTTATAGATTAGCACATCTGTCTGATTGATGATCATGTTTCACAGATCATAGACACGAAGATGCCAAATCAGTGATGTGGACTCATGTTGGTAAACATGGAGTTGGATAGACCCACCTTGAGATACTGCTGGGATTGTTATTTTATATGTGCCATCAATTGTCATCTTAAATGGTGTACCTACAAAATCCTTAGACCTGAGATCGTCATCGATTCTAGAATGTGTAGTAGCACACTTAGGGGTTCTAAATGCTATTCCGTAACAGGGTAGTTATAGAGGTTGCTTTTGGGTGTGTCATGAAACATGTCATGGGATGTGAGCGGTCAAGATGGAATTTACCACTCCTAAATAATGGGAGAGACGTCTCTGGGCCCCTCGAGGTAGTCAGATTGGAAAGTGCATAGCCATGCCACTATGATCAAAGAGTTTATCATGATTGAATCCACTACTTGATCGAGTGAAGTGTCGAGCTGTCAACAAGGGTGGCACAAATCTTGCCTTGAGCTTGACTGATGTCGTGAGGTAAAGGGATTGGTGCGTGAGTATATCAAGGTTCAGAAAGTATGATTTTGACTTTGAATGCTTTTGGGGGTCAATATGTTCTGCTAGGTACTACTATTGATCGGCAATCTGGAAAGGGTTTCCGGGTAGAGGCCGTTTGCATATGAACCTATCAGGTCACATGCTTAAGAGGATTGGATTTTAAAAGCTTGCAAGAATTGGCTCTTGTGCAAGTGGGAGATTGATGGAATTGTGCCCAAAAGAATTATGGGGAATCGGAAGTTCTGGCTGAGGGCCGGAAGTTTTGGGTTCTGGAGCATCCAGAAGTTCTGGTTATAACAGGAAATTCCGGGCCAGTCCCAGTTTTGGTTTTCTGGAGGAGCCGAAAGTTTCGGTTGGACCGAAAGTTTTGGTTGGACCGGAAATTCTAGGCTTACCTAGACGAACCGGAAGTTCTGGTTAGACCAAAAGTTCCGGTTAGACCGGAAGTTCCAGGTCGAAATAAATTCGATATAGAAGGTTATTTTTAGAAGTTTCAGGTAGAACCAGAAGTTCCGGTCCAGGTGAATAAATTAGATCTATTGGGCTTTAATACAGATTAAAGGCCCATGACAGGACACTATATAAAGAGAGGAGGGGCTAGCACGAAAGGTTTGTTGCTGCTGTTACTCCTAGCGGTGAACCCTAGCCACCACCTCTCTTCTCTCCTCGATTGCAAGTGTTGTGATCGATCTCCCCAGATCTCGCGAGTGGTGCTAGCACGGCGGCGTGAGGTGATCCTATCCCCAGACGTGTTGATACCGTAGAGGCACTACTCCAATAGTGGTGCTAGTCTTCTTCCCGTGGAGATCACCGGATCATAGGACCGCGTCGTCTTCATTGCCGGATCACCGATGAATGGACGGAGTTGAGCAAGGACGCGCTTCCCCAACATCTTCTTCTGCTGCACTAGCGCGTCTTGCGTTAGAAGGTAATGATCCATGATCTCATTAGACGCATGGTTTCTGGGTTAACGGAGTAAAATTTTGAAATTAAGCGATAGCGTAGCCTCCCCATAACCCAACACTAGCTTCCTAACGTGGTGGACGTTTCTGCTAAAGGAGCGAGCGACGCCAGCTTACAAGGCATTTGAGCCATGGGACCGAAATAATCTGGCACTGGAATGGACGCCAAAGGTGGAGGTCATTAAGCTCCCCCACTAGTTCTTCAGCGGGAGGCCTAGCTACCCATCGAACCCTGGGTTCAGGGCATATTCGTCTCGAACCCACGGCCGCCAGTAATCTTCTTCTCAACATGGCTATCTTCCTTGTTGTTTGTTTTTGCTTGAAACTTTTGCTAATGCCTGACCACCCACATGGTGTAACGTGGCCTAGCTATAGGGTAACATTGCATTCTTCTAGTAGCCACCGCTCCCCGAGCACCTGATGGGTGTCAACCTACCATGGTGCTTCGTGCCCTCGAGCAGCTCTAGCTCACTGCCCCCGATGCCAAAGTGCAAGGGGAAGGAGTTGGTCAGCACAAGCAAGCGATCGAGGCTGGCCACCGTCAGGAAGGACAAGGCTATGCTAATCGAGACCCGATGCCTGGTGTTGCCTGACTCGGATAAGTCAGATGATGAGGTGAATGTCTCGGTCTACGACATTGCACCTACCCTTGCTTCTCCTCCGGTGAAGGGTGCTGTGGTAAGGCACCGTTTTGTTAGCTCCTGCTGCCCGGTAGCTAGGTTAGCTTCATCTCCTGATCCCTTGTTTATGTTTCATTTTTGTCTTCAATTGTCTTTAACATCAACTTTCGTGCACATTAGGGTCCCTATGGGTGCCCTACCTTCAGGGGTGATGGCAACATCAGCCTCGATGACTACAGCAGCAGCGATCAAGCCTAAGGGCCTAGTGGTAGTTGAGGACAGTATTGGTGGCGAGATTGTCAAGGATAATGTGGATCTCGATATCACTGATCCCCTGGTGGTTGTCGGGGATGATGTGGATCCCAATGCTACCGATCCTACTGGGGATGCTGTTGTGGCCCGAGTCCCGGTGACCAGCGTGCCACCGGAGAGTGGAGATGTTGCAGTAGATCATGCTACGATATCTTTGGTGGAGGTCATCGATCTGATGGTGACAGAGGCGATAACGGTGAAGGACCCACTGGCCTGTCCGGTGGTGGTGGTCAGGGCCGAGTCGTCAGTGGCCCATCCAATCTTCAAGTACTTCTTTTTCGAGTATCCTCAGGAAACCAAAGGATATTGTTTCTATAATAAGGAATTCAGTATTGGTGAATTGCCGAGCTATCCACCCAAGAGATACCCAAGGTGGTGAATAGTAGATTAGAGAAGCTTGGCACTCTCGAACCCGATGGTCGACTCTAGGAAACAAGAGCCAAGATTTATATTGGTTCAGGCCTCCCAAACGATAATAGCCCTACGTCTAGTATTTTGGTGTGTTATATGGTGTCTAGGCTTATAAAGCATAAAAGCATGAAGAATAAGATGTCATTGGATGCTAAAAACATATCCTCTAGGCGTCTCGCCCCCTTTATATAGTCAAGAGGTGGGCCCAACAACCTAAAACTCTACTCTATGTTGGTTCCCTTATGCTCGGGATTACATACCAAACTTGGGTCCTGACTCCTTAATTACAAGGACTCTGGCACAAATATATATTTTATACCAGATTTAGGGTTCAGTTCCCTAATAAGGACCTCATATTCCATATCAAGACCAAACCCCCTTTGTGGGTCATATCAGACTCCAATGCTAGGCTTGGTCTGCTCTTGGTCCAGGCTGATAAGCCCATCATTGGATACCTAGGGGACATATCCCCAACAGCAGCTCCTGAGCTCTTCTTGGCTTGGTTGAAAATATTTAGCTGATCAAGTTGGGAGGAGCTCATCTTTCAACTTGAATCTTTACGTCTTACTTGAATATGATGATCTTGAAAAATTTATGCCTTCTCCTTTGTGTTAGGTGCATCGGATAGGTGCACCCACATGGTGTAGCTCGCGAGCCTCAATACAAATAGAACATTTGGCTCGAGGGTCAAAAAAGTGTCTGGAGAAAAAACCCTTTAAAGTCTTGATTCTGATGACATCTTGTAACTCTTGGAAGAGAGGTGATGACTAGTGCGCATCCCTTGTCTTGAAGTGTGCTGGTGATTGGGCGAGGTCAGTTGCCGTGTGCGGTCATCAGCCAAGTCCTGTTTAACTAGGGCCTCGGGCGTGGTTGATTCTTGAGCTCCTGAGTTCCAATCCCCGAGCACCCAAGTCCTGAGCGTTGAGCCCTTGAGCGCATAGGGCCTCGAGCACGTGAGCCCTAGGGCTCCTAGGGTGCTCAAGCATTGCAAGCTCCACCGATCATCTCCAGAATCGAGGCAAAAGGTTGCTTTTCAGCCCACTCTACCGTAATTAATGTGTTGCAGTTGAGGGGATAGGCATGCGTCTCTACTCTGATTGGTCCAGGTGCAGCCATCAGGCATAGATAGGGAGGTGAAACAGTCCTATCTGCATGACCAAAGTGCGCATGGGAACTGAGGCAACGCCGATTTGCGATGATCGTGGCTAACGTCATGGCGATGGTCCCATGGCTATTTAAGCTGCTTGCCCCTTCCATTGCCCACATGTTGCCAGTTTGAATTCTCTGTCCACTTCACCCAACTGCTTGCTCCTACTTTCTTCCTCCTCTATCTCCTTGCCTACATGCTCCTCGGCATCTAGGGCACCACTGCCTTTGCGTCGTCTACCGCCGCATCGCTCGCCACCTATTCTGACTGAAGCCGATGGCTCCCAGAAGTCTCGTGCTATCCGAGGAGTGGCAGGCATTAGTGATGACGTCGACGAGGCTGGATACGCTCGAGGTGGCACAACTTCTACCAGCCCAGGCAATATCGGGCTGGAGCGTGGCGTCAGGAGAGAGCTTCCCGATGCCAGACACGAAGGAGGCGGTCCTGCTCGAGTCCTTTGTCACTCACGGGCTTGGTTTGCTCGCACATTCCTTCCTTCGCGGCCTTCTCCACCACTATGATATCTCCCTCATCAATCTCACCCCCAACTCCATTCTTCAAATTATCGTCTTCATACATTTGTGTGAAGTGCATCTAGGAGTGGATCCTCATTGGAACCTTTTCTAGTACTTTTTCCTTCTTCGTTGGCTAGCGGGGAACAAGGTGGTCAGCGGCACAATACTCCAGTTCCACAAAGGCAAGGCAGCAGAGTACCTAGAGATACCGCTGACTACCTCCAACAAGGTGTGACACATGGAGTGGTTCTATGCCATGAACCACCCTCCTGCCTTCCAAGCTAAAATCAACTGGAGGCTGGAGCCTTCCCTCTGGTGGACGGACCAGGGCCACTCGTTGGAGTAGGACCAGGTCTGAGAGTTGGCGGGGCTGGTGATGGAGCTCCACCGCAGAGGGCTGAGATGGATAGGTGTTGTGTCCTGCTTCCTAATGAGGTGGATATTTCCACTTTAGGACCGGATGATGCCGGCCTACGAGGCGTTTGGGCCCTTTGACCCAAACAACCCGGTGGCAGAGTGGACGCCACTAGTGGAGGTCATCAAGTACCTCTGCTACTTCTTTAATGGGAAGCCTAGCTTCCCGTTAGACTTCGTGTTCATGACGTACCGCATCATGAACCCAGGGCCGCTGGTAAGCTTTGTTGTTGATTTGTCAATCTCTATTGTCGTTGTTGATGTATTTTGCTGATGTCTGACCACCCACATGGTGTGATGCGGCTTAACTGCTAGATCATGTTGCGTTCTTTTCGTAGCTGCCGCTCCCTGAGAACCCGGTGGGCGTTGACCCACCCCAGCGCGTGCAGCCCCTAGGTGACTCCGACTAGCCTCCCTGACTACTGAAGTAGAAGGGGAAGCAGCTAGCCGGGATGAGCAAGTGCTCGAAGCCGGCTAAGGTCTGGAAGGATAGGTTTGGTCCTGTCCAGCTTAGATGAGGAGGAGAGCGAGAGGGAGACCTTAGTCTCTAGCGCCGTGGCATCACCGGCCCCCCTCTCGGTGAAGGGAGTGGTGAAGCCTGGTTTGGCGGCAACTACCGACTGGCGTCGAGGTGAGTTTTACTTTCTTTGTCCCTTCGTCTTGGTTTTTGGCTATAATCCTCCACCTTGCCTCTGACTCTGTGACTTCTAGGGTCCCTAGGGGTGGGCTCCCTTTAGGGGTGATTGCAACATCACCCCTACCGATCGCGGTAGCCGTGGCCGAGACCTCAGGCACAATGGTAGCTGAGGTGCATCCTGTTGGTTTCCTTATCGAGGATGATGTGGATGTGACCACGGCGTCTGCCCTACCGGTGGTTGGTGGAGATGCTACAACAAAATAAGTTGTAGCATCTGTTGTGGAGGTCACTGACCCCTTGGCATCGAGGTCGATGGCTATGGATGATCCACCGGCCTACTAGGTGGTGAAGGGTGGAGCCGAGCCATTGTCATGCCCGGTTATTCTTCAAGTGGCGTCGGGAGGCCCCAAGTATGTGTTGGGGCCCTCAGTGGGGGAGGTCCTCGAGGAGTTTAGCACCCAAATGGCTAGTTGTGTGGCGGTAAGCTTCTGACTTTATACCATCTCGCCCTTTTCTTGCACCCCCTTTGATTGAACTTCTTGTCTTTGGTTGCAGCTGCTGCACGAGCGGTTGGTTGGCAGGTCTAGAGGAGTTCACCAAGCCAACCAAGTGGACGACTTGAGCATGGGCCGGGTGGCCACCCTCGAGGCCAAGGTCGAGGAGCTCAATAGTGAGCATGCTGGCCTCGAGGCAAGGGTCAAGGCACTAACGCGGGAGGGCATTGAGGCCCAGACCATTGCGGGTTCAGTGGCGTTGGTGGCCTATAACGCCACTAAGATGGCCGAATAGGCCGAACAGCAGGAGGAGGCCGCCAGGGTTGCCACCAATGCTGCGAGGAAGGCAGAGGAGTCTGCCCAGGCTATGATGAAGGTGCTGCGGGATGCCTATGAGAAGGCGAAGGCAACATCGATGGAGGTTGCCGCCAATTTTGGCAGTAAGCCTTTGTACTTGATTGCTTCTGGTCTTTTGTTTTTTATCTTTGATCTTGACATCATTTTGGCACTTCTTGCAGGGAGCCATGACCGAGCTAATGCTCAAATTACCGAGCTCGAGTCAGCGGTGGGTCGGCCCTGCTCAGTGGTCGACAGCCTCCATTTTTGTTTGGTGGATGCTCCCTTAGGCCCGAGTGCATCGAACGAGGAGTTCTTGGTGAGGCTTGAGGGCCTCAAAACCTAGCTTCGGCTCTTCATCGCTGATGTGGCAAGGAACGGAGTCGGGCATGCCTTGGCTCATGTTCGGGCACACTTCCCCGAGGTGGACCTCGGGCCACTGGCCGCCAGGTTCCCTGTCAGGGTATCCACTGAGGGGTCGATGTGCTTTGGCAAGAGGTGGATGGACTTGCCGCGATCATGCTTGAGGACCTTAATCTTCTGTCACCCATCGATGATCTAGCACAACCGTCGCCACCTCCCGAAGAGTAGATAGTTTCTATAAAAAATAGGAGTAGATAATTAGTTTAAGTCTTTTGTGAAGGAACTTTATTTTTCATGAATGAAATCCTTCTTTCGGTTGACTTCAAAATTCTTGTGCACCCAAGTTGTCAGTGTCTCGAGGGAACCTTGGTTTGGCCGTATAGTGCTTAGTGCAGGGACCTAATGCTACGAACACGCCTACCGACATCAGGCAACTCAAGTCCCCGAGAGCTTCGAAGCTCTAGTTTTTTTAAGTCCTTTGCATAGCTAGGGTCGAGTCCCAAGCCCCCATTATAGCCATATAGTCTTGGGCATGGGAAACTGATGCCGCTTACGCGCCAACCGGACATCAGACATCATGAGTTCTTGAGCCCTTAAAAGCTTTGGCAAAGTTAAGGCTAAGGATTTGAGTCCCCAAGGATCTTAGCAAGTGGTCGAGTACCAAGAGGGGTGCTACTGTTAGCTCTTTTTCACCCACGCGGTTGCTAGCGCCAAACCCAAAGCTGCTTCGTAGGGGCACAATCGGCAATCTAGGCATACGACATTTTGCACCAACTCAAGATGGGTCAAGTCTAGCGGGTCAGCGATAAAACATATCATGCGAAGTGCATGAAATGAAGTTCGGCTTTATTCACTTAAAGTGAAGAGCAAAAAGGTACATAGCTGAACAGGGAAGAAAAACTTGAAATCGCTAGAGCTCGACATATCTACAAAAAGGTGTCTCGTTGAACAGAGATCTCGGAGGACGTTCAATTCTGGAGCCGATCCTTGCCATTTCTATTATCTTCACGGTCCTGGTTCAACATTTGTCTTGCGCCGAGATGTCTTCATGGGACTTCTTGCGCCCCACCCCCTTGCGCGTTCACCGTCAATAGGATTGTCTTGAGGCATCGCTCTGTTTAATTTTTCCCGAGCGCTTGAATCACCGAGCGGCCTTTAATGACCTGGTGTGCTGGCTAGAGCTAGGCCTGGGTGCCGTCTAGTTCTCGTCAGCCATCTCGGCTTGTGGTTACCCGACATGGTTGTAACGCCCTGATTTTTAATCTAGTGTTAAATAATAATAAATGAATTAATAAATCATTTTCTAGAATTCATTTACAATAATGTGATTGAATAAACAAAGCTAAAATATGGGCCTAAAAATTTCGTTCCAAAATAAATTGCAGCGGAAGAATTTCCTAAAATTCTTTTCGCTTTAAAAATTGCTTCCCAAAGTATTCATTTAAAATTTTGAAACAAACACTATATCAGTAATTATTTTAATGCAATTCCCTTCTTTGCCATGAAAGATTTTTGTCTAATTCTTTCATTATTCGTACCTTGATTCCTGTTGGGACAAAGTATGTCCCAACCGTGAAGGAGAGTGGAACTGTGAGAAGAGAGTGGAATTGGTTCCCCCCTGAAAACCTGCCCTTGCATAGTAAGGCATCAGTTTATATAGACTCGTGGCCAACAGAAAGTTACAATAGTGCCCTTGCGGGGGTACAGGTACGTTTCTCATCGACAAGCGGGCCCTACTATCTACATCAGTCTGGGATTAGCCTCCGTGATCTCCGGAGGGCTTAGGGGAGGGGCCCACAGACTCCCTGACACGGTCAGGGAGTTGGCAGCCCAACTGCCCGCCTGACATGCGCTAGGCGAGTTGGTAGAGCCTGCGGGGACAGTCCCCACCTGCCCTGTACCTTGGGGCAAAGGGGCAGGTGAGGACCGCAGGTCTCTGTACCCTAGCTAGAGACCTGCTTTCCTCTTTTGGACCGCCCACACGAGGGCGGTAGGCAAGGACGGTCTATCCCCTAAGGACACCCTCCTAGGAAGCCAGCCTTTGGAGAGACGGGGGCCCTCCTTCGGATCATAGGAGCCCCTCGGCCTGTACCCCGGAGGCTGGCTCGAAGTTCCTGACCTTCGGAGGTCGCCCTAGTGGAAGCTTTGGGCTCCTCGTGGTGCCGAGGGGCGGCACCATGCCCTTCGCTCACGACACCGAGGCCTCCAAGCCCCGGAGGAGGGGCCTTCAGGGAGGGCTCCCCTTCGGGGTGCACTTATCCTTCGGAGGTGTCCGGCTCCTGGCCTTCTTCTTTAGGGAAAGGTCCTTCGGGAATGGCTCACCTTCGGGACGCGCCTACCCTTCGGAGGAGCCCCTGCTCCCCAACATAGCCCCTCGCGGGGGCAGGGCGAAGCAGGGTCATGCTGCCCGCGCGCCAAACTGTTCGAACAGACAGAGGGGTGCCCGAAGGGAGCCGAATTGGCCTCCGCTTCCTTTTTGAAAACTGCCCATTGCTACGCGGGGCCCACCATGACGTAAGGGCGCGTGTGAGAGAGAGAGAGAGCAAGACATGTGGGGCCCACCACTCCCTGACACGGTCAGGGAGTGGGCTCGGTAAAGGGGACGGGATGCTTGTGCTCTTGCCCCCATTGCGCTCCACCGGTTACGGGGCCACCTGTCGTTGACCTGAGGGAAGCGAACCGACGGGGCGCTTGGGCTCCTGTCCCTGGCCCGCCTGCCGGCCGAGGCCACTGGTCAGTGGCCTAGGAGCGAACCGATGGGGCGCTTGGGCTCCCGTCGGAGCGGAGGTCCCCGCAGCCCACGCCCTGGATGAGGGCGAAGCGGAGCGGGAGGACGCAGACGCCGTGGGAGAGGCGACCAAGGTTTCGGAGGGTTCTGTTTTTTGCTAGGCTTGTAATCCTTCTATCTCTTTTTTTTGTTCGAACGCAACACACACGAAGCATAGTGCGGTGAGGGCTTCGTACCGGACGTGGCTTCATGTGCACTTTATGCGGAGCTCAAAGTATTGCCTTGTGCTCTATACGGCGTTAAATGCGGCTTGACGCACGATAGGCGAAGCGTAATTATGAATGGCGTCGACGCGGAGCAGGAGTTATATATGGCTCTACGCACGATATGCGGAGCATAATTACGAATGGACTCGACGCGGAGCAGGAGCGTTTCCTTATGCTCTACGCGGAGTTAGATATGGCTCTATGCATGATATGCGGAGCATAATTACGAATGTACTCTGTAGGACCGAAGCTAGCGACCAGAGGAGGGGTGAATGGGCGCAGACAAAAATACAACGGAAAAATCAAACTCCTGAAACTTGAGTATCGGTCTTGCAAGTGACTCGATGAGATTCAGTCCAAGACTAGACAAGTAAAAGTCACACTTGGCAAGTTGATACTAAAACTTCAGGAAAAACTTCCTTAAACCCAAGTGTCCGACTTACAAGTGACTCAATGAGATTATGCACAAGACTGTGCCACAATAGTCACACCAGGCAAGTCGAAACACAACCTCCACGGACAAAACCCCAAAAGAACCAAAACTCCTCAACCTCAGGTATCACGCTTGCAAGTGACCTCGATAAAGCTTAGTGCACGACCGTGCTAAAATGGTCCACTTTCGAAACAAGGTGATACAATCCCCGAAAAGACAAACGCCAAAAAGAAACGCCGCACATAGAGACAAGTGTAAATCGGTCTACCAAAATGCACCAATAAGTGTGACGAGCGTTCTATAGAAAAAGATACGCTCGAAACACTCAAATGCAAAAGACCGAACACTTGATGAGCGAACACGGTGTCATTTCATCAAACATACACAACGCGTTCCGGATCCTCTCAAACAATCACATAAACACTTGACATTCATCACAACGTGGTCACATATATATTTCATCAAACACATACCATGCAGTCCAAAATTAAGTGTATGTAGGCATTAAATCAAACACATAGGCTGCAGTGTGAAAACTCTTTGTAGCATTTCATCAAACAGATGGTGAGCAG
>KE371085.1:351487-364805 GCA_000418225.1 Zizania latifolia | reverse complement strand
GGGGCAGCATCTGGGGCGCCCTCCTAGGAGGCCGCCGCTCGACGTGGAGGGGCCATGGAGAGAGGACGAAGTGGCTTGGTGAAGGGCGTCCGCCTTGGGCTTGATTGCTTCAGTTCCCAACGGACGGCGCCAATGTTAGAACAAAGTATGTCCCAACCGTGAAGGAGAGTGGAAGTGTGAGAAGAGAGTGAATTGGTTCCCCCCAGAAAACCTACCCTTGCATGGCAAGGCATCAGTTTATATACGCTCGTGGCCAACAGGAAGTTACAATAGTGCCCTTGCGGGGGTACAGGTACGTTTCTCACTGACAAGCGGGCCCTACTATCTACATCATTCTGGGATTAGTCTCCGTGATCTCTGGAGGGCTTAGGGGAGGGGCCCGCAGACTCCCTGACACGGTCAGGGAGTTGGCAGCCCAACTGCCCGCCTGACATGCGCTAGGCGGGTTGGTAGAGCCTGCGGGGACAGTCCCCACCTGTCCTGTACCTTGGGGCAAAGGGGCAGGTGAGGACCACAGGTCTCTGTACTCTAGCCAGAGACCTGCTTTCGTCTTTTGGACCGCCCACACGAGGGCGGCAGACAGGGACGATATGTCTCCCAAGGACACCCTCCGAGGGAGCCAGCCTTCGGAGAGACGGGGGCCCTCCTTCGGATCCTAGGGGCCCCTCGGCCCGTACCCCGGAGGCTGGCTCGGAGTTCCTGACCTCCGGAGGTCGCCCTAGTGGAAGCTTTGGGCTCCTCGTGGTGCCGAGGGGCGGCACCATGCCCTTCGCTTATGACACCGAAGCCTCCAAGCCCCGGAGGAGGGGACTTCGGGGAGGGCTCCCCTTCGGGGTGCACTTATCCTTCGGAGGCGTCCGGCTCCTGGCCTTCGGCTTCGGGGAAAGGTCCTTCGGGACGCGCCTACCCTTCGGAGGAGCCCCTGCTCCCCAACAATTCCGAATAAAAGTCGATAATCATTTTCCTTCATATCCAAAATTCAAATCGTCGACTTCGGCTCAAGTCCAATGATTCAACACATTCAAACCTTTGATTAATTCGTGTATTCTTTGGAATTTCTATCAAATTCTCAAAACTCCCATTTATCTTAATCTTCCGATAAACCGATAACCTTTTTGAGACCTCTTGGAAGAGTCTATTTCTTTGGTTTCTTATTCGAAATGGAAATCTCCAATTTCAATTTCGTATTCAATTCCGAATCGCAACTTATTCGGAAACTCGAGTGCTTCATATTATTCCTTGAAAATCTTTAAATCATTCAAATATTTCAGTTTTGGTATTTTTACTTGAATCCTAAAATTGAAGGAAATTTCCTTAATCTCTAAAAATATCTAAATTCAGAAATTTTACAGAAAAGTCATTTACTCTTTTTCCTGTTCTCTTTCCTTTCTCTTTTTTTACCTTCTCCCTTTTCCTTTTCCTTCTTTCCTTCCTCTCTCTCCTCCTTTTCCCTGGTTCCTGCCCGCAGCCTCCTCTCTCCATTTTTCTCCCTACGCCTACCCACTCTTCTCCTTCCCTGCGCCCAACTGCTGCGCCTGCTCCCGCACTGCGTAGTGCGCCCAACCGCTGCCCTACGCGCTGCTGCAACCGCCCCTGCTCGCAATGCCTTCTCTTTTCCTTCTTCCTAGCACTGCAGCCTCCCTCCTCTCCCATCTCCTATTTCCAGCGCTGCAGCCTCCCTCTTTGCCCTCTCTTCCCTGCGCCAGCGCCATCTCCTCCTCTCCCTAGACGCCGTGCGCTGTCCCGCCCGTGCGCCCTAGCGCCGCCCCCCCTCCTCCCTCCGGTGCCCAGCCCCTGTTCCTGCGCCCCTCTCCTGCGCTCTCCCTCCTGCCAGATCGCTGCAGCGGCACCGCCGGAGCAGTCTTCGTCGCCGCCCCGCCCCTGTTCGCCGCCTCCCCGGGCTGTGCCTGTGCCGCCGTGCTCCCAAGCCGGCGCTGCCTCCTCGCTGCAGCAGCACCAGCGCCGCTCGCTCCACCCCGGCGCCGCCTCCTGCTCCTGCGTGCTGCTCTCCCTGCCAATCTCGAAAAACAGCACTGCAGCAGGAAGAAATCAGAGAAGCAGAAAACAGCAACAAACCAGTGAAGAAACAGAAAACCAGAAAGAAGCAGGGAAGAAATTGCTGCCATTTCATGTTCCTGTTCACCCGGTGCAGCATCGTCTCCTCCGTTGCAGATAGCTGCATCATCTTCTCGGTTGCAGATCGCTGCGCTGCATCATCTTCTCTTCCCCGTGAGAACACAATTCCTTTCACCTTTGTTCTTATCGATTAAATTATATCATGTCAAATTATTTGTATCATATCATAATCCTTGTTGTAGTTCTATTTTATTTAATCGTACCGTTGTTCTTTCATCCCGATCGGTCATGAAGTTATTGTCCACCAATCATATTCCTTGTTATCGTCATGTTGTCCATCAGATCCAATCAATATCCAATTAGCGAAAATAGAACTCTTTATCCCTAGAACACGTGGTGCTCCCCTCGTTCTGTCGCGTTCTGTCTCGAAGATCATAGTTGCCACGAGGCGTCGTTTGCCATCGCTTCGTTTCATGAACCGTAGACCCTTGTTTGTCATCGTTCGTCATGGTTGAATGTCACCATACTCTCTTTCCTTTGATCTAATCCATCGGTCATGATTTGATTGATGTTTGGTAACCGGACTTGTGACGTTCATCGATGATCATCACCGATCATCGGTTGTTCGTCGTTGTTCGTTGCCGTTCTTCAACAGATCACGTTGATCCAATTTAAATCTTTTGTGGTGGTTGCTAAGGTTCAACTGGTTTAAACTTTGTGCGTACCATTAGTGACCATCTTTTTATCCAAAGTTGAATGAGCCAGATTCTTCAATGGCCGCAACCTATCCTGGCCGTTCGACTAAATTCATTCGTCCCCTTGTGTTTTCCGTCGTTCATCGTGTTTGGATAACCTTTCGTTCGTTGGTCAAATGAAAGTGTCGTTCGCTGATCATGACTTAAGTCAACCTATCCTTGGCTCAACCCAAGTTCAATAGTTCCATTCCAATCTAAGCGAACATGTTCGATCGCTTATCGACCGTCTCGTTTAATCGGAAGGAATAACCCCGTGGTTATTTCTTTTCTTGTAAGAATTCTATCATTCCATGGAAAATCCAAAACTTCTAAATTCAATATCTTCTCCGCTCGAACTCCGATTCACTCCATTCAAACTCCATCATTCTCCTTAATTAACCCTCTAATTAATAACATAATTTGCTGCATTGTTTATTTGGTTTTGCTTAGTGTTCTTTTTATTGTTTTGCGTGCTCGTGTGGAATTCGTTGCAGCGAAGGATTCTAAAGGACTTCAGAAGATCCGCAAGACCAACCCGAGGCGCAAGGCAAGTCACACACCTTGAGCATATTGATCCCAAGTGTTTAAAAATTAATTATTTTCGCTTAATGCATGCTTACTAGAAGTATATCATGTTACTACATTTTTGCTTAGTTATTGTGCCTACTGATTATTCTTATAGCCAAGATTAATTGTTATCCTACTCCTTGTCGACCTAGGCAAATTATTGATTCGGCTCATACCTTAATGAGGGTAGAGTCGGCCGGCATAGGATAAACTATTGAGCAATGCTTAGTTTAACTAGTTTTTGCAAATGGAATAATTGTACACCTCTTTAATGATAATTGTTATACTATTCATGTTGATCAATTTGTACCCTACGGTAGGGTTCCTACCGTTAGGGGTTTGTATTAAAATTTGGCCAATTAAAATATTGTAAAGGACTAGTCGTGGGTACTTGTTAGTGTTTTGGATGTAGCACCCATGGCGATTAAGGACCGGTCCGTGGCTACTGTTGTAATACACTTTCGTACTACCACAAGTCTAATGGGTGAGGCCTGACTTGAATTACTTGTACCTGCATACAGCACCATTGGTCTGAAGGGTGGCAGTTCGTGGTGGGTCGCACCCCCAGGCCTGGTGTCACTTGGCGCAAGAGGGGGCTTACTCGACTAGGGTTGACCCTATGGGAAGCGAAACCTTAGCGGGTGTTTGTATGTTGGCACGGTATACAAAGGGCCTTGGCATGGGCTTGGATCTGAGTACCGTGGTGGTATCTCGACGTTAATCGAGACTGTGCTTTGTGGGTAAAGAAGTACACATCTGATCAGAGTTAAATCTATTCGAATAGCCTAGCCCACGGTCATGGACGGGCAAAGTGATGTTTTCGCGGTTAGAATCACTCTTCACATTAATTCTGGAATTAATGGTTGGATCGGATCTAAGGATCCTGCAGGTGGAGGTAACCTACTAGGCTAGTGTTGGTTCACTGCCTGTATTGAATCTTGATTACAGTTCAGTTCAATTTTGATGCTCATAACTATTTTATCAAAGTTTTACCTAAAAATTAACTTTGCGCAAATAAACCCTATTATGACTCCTTTGTTATACCTTTGCATTATATGCATTACTTCCGTGCGGCTTGTTGAGTACGAAAGTACTCAGTCTTGTTTTACCCCTCCAGCTGATAGCGAAGAAGGACGATGTCTGGTTTCAAAGGTTAGGCGTATCCGCACTCAAGAGCCTGTGAAGATAGTGTCGTAGGCTATGCTTGGTTTTCCGCTGCTGTCATTTATCATTGTGTGTAAGGCTTAAAATGCCTTTGTAAATACTATTGTAATCAACATTTCTTCGATGGTTTGTAATCCAACTTTGTTAATGTATACCATGCTTTTTCCTGAGACATGGATCAATATACATTTCGTTCGGAATGAAAATTCCGGGCGTGACAATGGTGTATTCTTAGAGAAAGAGTTTCTGTCGAGAAGGGTTAGTGGGAGCTCAGTGCACCTCGAAGAAGTTTGAGAAATACCAAAAAATGTTTCAACTCGCACACAACCACAACAAGATAATTAAGGTATTGAAGAACCTATTGTAGATATACTGGGACCACGTAGGTCGAAGAGGTTGTGCCATGTACCTGAGAGATTCATGTTCTCAACCACTCGGGTTTGAGATGTATTGTTGTTGGACAATGATGAGCCTAAGTCTTATGAAGAAGCGATGGTGGACCAGACTCTAAGAAATGGCTTGGAGCCATGAGATCCGAGCTTGAATCCATATATAGCAAGCAAGTTTAGAACTTAGTTGATCCACCTGATGGTGTAAAAATCATTGAGTGTAATTGGGTTTTCAAGAAGAAGATAGACATAGAAATATTCACATCTATAAAGTACGATTGGTGTAAAAGGTTTCAAGTAGATTCAAGGTGTTGATTATGATAAAACCTTCTCGTCCGTTGTAATGCTAAAGTCTATTTAGATCATTCTAGGGATTGCTGCATATTATTGATTATGAAATATGTTAGATAAATGTCAAAATAGCTTTCCTTAATGGAAACCTGAGTAAGGATGTGTACGTGACACAACTGACTGATTTTATCGATCCACAATCAGCTAGAAAGGTATGCAAACTACAAAAATTCATTTATGGATTGAACCAGGCGTCTCAAAGTTGGAACATTCGTTTTGACGATGTGATCAAAGGGTTTGGTTTCATCAAAAATGAAAAAGAGCCTTGTGTTTACAAGAAGGCCAGTGGGAGCACGCTTGTATTTCTAATCTTATATGTGGATGACATATTGTTGATAAAAAATGATATACCTATGCTGGAGTCTATTAAATCTTCCTTGAAAAATAATTTTTCTATGAAGGACTTAGGAAAAACAGCATATATTCTAGGCATCAAGCTCTATAGAGATAGATCAAGGAGACTAATTGGATAATGCCAAGATACGTATATTGACAAGGTGTTAAAGAGGTTTAACATACAGGATTTCGAGAAAGGTTTCCTACCAATGTCACATGGCATAAATCTCTGCAAGACTCACTGTTCGAGTACACCTGATGAGAGAGAAAGGATGAATCGAATTCCATATGCTTCGACAATTGAATCCATCATGTATGTCATGTTATGTACATGCTCATATGTCTCATATGCATTGAGCATAACGAGCAGATTTCAATCTGATCTAGGTGAGAGTCACTGGATAGCCGTAAAGAACATCTTAAATTACTTGAGAAGGACTAAAGATGTGTTTCTAGTTTATGGAGGTGAGGAAGACCTCGTTGTAAGTGGTTACACCGATGCAATCTTCCAAATCGATAGGGATGACTATAGATCACAATCTAGATTTATTTTCTGCCTTAATGGTGGAGTAGTGAGCTAGAAGAGTTTCAAGCAAGAGACGGTAGCTGACTCTACAACAGAAACCGAGTACATAGTAGCTTCAGAAGCTGCTAAGGAGGCTGTTTGGATCAAGAAATTTGTTTCTGAGCTTGGTGTTCTTTCTAGTGCTTCTAGTCTGATAGATCTCTATTGTGATAATAGTGTTGCTATTGCACAAGCCAAGGAGCCTAGGTCACACTAGAAGTCCAAACACATACTTCGGTAATATCATCTGATCCATGAGATAGTGGATAGGAGAGATATAAATATATGCAAAGTGCAAACCGATCTGAATGTTGTAGATACATTGACAAAGCAGCTCCCACAGCCCAAGCATGAGATGCACACTAGGTCTATGGGTATTAGATACCTACGTGGTTGACTCTGGTCAAGTGGGAGACTGTTAGCATTATGCACTAGAGTCAACATGGAGATATTGTACAAGGCATACTATGTTTATGAAATGATGTACTATTCCTTAAAAATAGATTTTTATTATGAATCAACAAGTACGTGACTTGTTCATGGGACTCATAATGTGACTATTTCTAAATGATCGCTGATCGATTTTAAGTCACATATAAAATAGATATGACTGAGATCAGCATGTGTATTGATTGATGATCATATCTCATGGATCATGGGTATGGAGATACTAACTCAATAACATGGACATGTGTTGGAGAACATATGTTAGATAGACTCACTATGAGACACTACTGAGATTCGATGTGTAATTACTAGGTCTCAGTAGTGTTTATGTAAAGTCCTTAGACTTGAGATCTCCATGGTTCTCAACATGTGTAGTGGATTACTTTAGGACTACCAAACGCTACTCTATAACTGAGTAGTTATAAAAGTAGTCATTGGGTCTGCCATAAAATATGTAGTAGGATATGAGTGATCAAGATAGGATTTGCCTCTCCTTATGGGAGAGATATCTCTAGGCCCCTTGATGTAATGGATTATGAAAGTGCATGGCCATACTGACGTGGTTAAGAAGTTAATCACGGATTATAATCAAATACGGAGATCGAGAGAGTGATCGAGCTATTGATAGGATGGCACAAATCTCACCTTGTGCTCGATCAATATCGTGAGGCAAAGGGACATGTACATGAGAACATTACTAGGTTCAGCCGATATGATCTTTACGTATACATGGGTTAATATGCTTTGTTAGAGGCCGCTATTAACGGAGTATGGAAAGGAGTTTCCAAACATTAACCAAGCTATACATGAACCTATAGGGTCGCACACTTAACGGGTTAGAACACTAGATTCGAATAGGATTCGAATTAGGCTCAGTTTGGATAGAGATCTAAACGGTTTGGATGGAGATCCAAATAGATTAGATAGAGATCCGAGTAGAGTCCTAGTTGGGCCTGAATGGGCCCAAGCTAGGATGTCTATATATATGAGGGTGCAGGTCGAAGGGAAGCAATGCCTTCTGCTGATTAGCATGTTGATGCATTTCTCGTGCTAAGTTGTTAGCCCCTGAGACCAAACCCAAGCCACCACCTCTCGAGCCTGACCACCTCGCTGACCGCTCGAGTGCTAGTACACTACCGGCCGGTGTTTCACCCCTAGATGTGTGGATACCAGTAGAGGTGTTGCTCTATTACTTCATTGATCAGCATCAGCATCGTTGATTGGATCAGCAGCGTCGTTGGCTTGAAGGACGAGAGGTCGGGAGAAGTCCTCGGGAGTTCTCGACCACGTTGTTCGGCTGCTTCCTGACCAGTGATCGGCTTCCCGACCACTTTGGCATGCTCGTGTTGGATCGATTCGCTACTCTAACACATCTTTCGCTGCACTACGTGCTTGAGGTAATGATCTATGGTCCCTCTCTAGCAATGCTTTCTAGTGCACGAGGTAGAAAAGTTTTATTTTCGACTAGCGTAGCCTCCGTGTTCACCAACATTGTTAGCGGTGAGTCCCTAGTTTTTATCTCGCTTTCTTCTGCTTCAATCTTCCTAGACTTATTCCTTTGTGCTTGTTGTGCAGCGGTTCCATGTAAGGTCGGCGAGGAAGTCTGACAGACTTTTCTAGGCTAGCCAGGTGCAGGCGGGGGAGGCCTCTAGGGCGAGCCGAGTGGTTGCCCTTGAGGCCGAGGTCAAGCAGCTCAAGAGGGAGTGTGCCGACCTCAAGGCGTGGGTCAAGGCCTTGATGTAGGAATGCGCCGAGGCCTAGACCAAGGTAGGGGCATCAGCGGTAATCACCGCCGATGCCACCAAGATGGCCGAGGAGGGCCATGCAGCGGGAGAAGGCCGCTAAGTCCACCGCAGAGGCAGCGAGGTCATCGGAGGAGGCCACCCCGGCCACCACGAAAGTGCTGCGAAGCACTTACAAGACGTCAGGGAGACGATGCAGAATATGGCCACCGACTACGGTGGTAAGTCCCCCAGTCTTGCTTGATTCTACTTCTAAATCTTTTTGTCTTGGTTTTGAACTTGGTTTTGGGCCGAGGCCAGGGTGGCAGCCTTGTTAGGGGAGGTGCGTCAAGTTCACTCGGTGGTCGACCAGCTCTATTGCCTGCTGGTTGATGACCTATCGGGCCCGAGTACATTGGACGAGCAGTACTCGGGAAGACTCGAGGGGCTGGAGGTCTAAGCATATTACCTCGGCATGGACCTTGAGTGAATGGCGGCTGAGTTCCCTAACAAAGTGTCACCGGATGATGCCCTTGCCCTTCAGCAAGGAGTGGAGGACACTCCATGATTCTGGCCGGGGACCTCTAGCTCGATGAAGTCCCAGAGCAGCCCTCACTCCCTGAAGAGTAGTGCAAATGTTATCTGTAAAATAGAATTAGGCAATGAGAATAAGTCTTTTTCTCCTTGTAAAAAAACATGGCTTGTATATGAATAAAGTCCATCTTTTGCCAATATGAAGTTTGTTTGTGCACCAAAGTCATCAGTGCCTCGAGAAGATTGATATAGCCATATAGTCCTCCACGCAGGGATCTAATGCCATGTGCATGCGTACCGACATCAGGCATCACAAGTTCTCAAGAACTTTCGAATGATGGATTTTTGTTAAGTCCTTTGTGAGGCTATGGTTGAGTCAAGAGCCCCTAGAATAGCCATATAGTCTTAGGCGCAAGGATCTGCTGCCACGTATGCATGAACCCAACATCAGACATCACAAGTTCTCGAGACATTTCAAGCAATGAGCAAAGTTAAGGCTAAGGATTCGAGCGCCTGGGGATCTTTGCAGTTAGTCGTGTACCGAGAGGAGCACTACTGCCATCTCTTTTTCACTCACACGGTTGCTAGCGCTAAATCTAGAGCTAATTCATAGGGGCACAATTGGTAGGCTAGGCATATGGCACTTTGCATCAACTCTAGGGGTGTCGGGCCTTGCTGTTGACGATAGAAGAAAGTGTATATGATAACGTTCAACTTTGTTTACTCAAGGACTAAGGTATAAGAGTACATAGCTTAACGGGAAAAAATCTTGGGGTCAGAGAAGCCTTGAATTTTGCAAAAATGCACCGCCGTGACTTGGCCCAAAGAAAGGATTGGCCTCAGGGTCTGACTTTAGGCATCACCATTGTCGCCCCTATGACCCTAAGCGATCATCTGCCTTGCATCGCATTGTTCCTTTGTCAGACGGAATTTCTGGTGCCATACATGCTTCTAGCTTGTAGGCGCTATCGCTGGGTTAGCCTCCCAGGAGGTTCCCTGACCTGCTTCATCTGATCGCTTGAGCTGTCAGGCAGCCTCCTGCAGAGTAGTGCTCGCTCTTCAGAGTTCTAGAGTCTGTGGCATTCTGGCAAGAGTCTAGAGAATTTAGCTAATTACGGTGGCTGGATCCTGGGAAGCTCGTCGTGCTTGGTGTCGACCCGATGGGTCTCGAAGCAGAGCCGAGTTGACTGAGTGCTCTAAAAATCTCCACCTTGGCATCCCGTTGACCTGGTGTATTGGCTAGAGATTGCGTCAGGCACCGTGGGGCTCTCGTCCATTACCTCGGTGTGTGGCTGAGTCAGTCGACCTCCCGCGTGTTCGGGAAAATCTTTCTGAGCTTATGGTGGAGAGCCCCGATGATGTAGACCTCCCTAGCACCCTAGTTGTGTCGTCGATCGTCCCGTGATGTGCTGGATCACTTGTTCAGTGACGCATCTGGCTAGCTGATTCATCACCATCTCCATTACCGTATCAGTTAAGCGCTCCATGACCCGATCTGCCTTTCGGGCATTGAAGGGGTCTAGGACCTGATGTGGAGATCAAGTTGTTTATGTAGTTGGTGCCAAGTCGAAGGGAACCAATCTCCCGGTTGATTTGGCGATGTAAGTAGTATTGCCGAGGATGAACGTCGTCCCTAGCCTAGCGAAAAGGTGTCGGGGAGATGCCATAGAACTCTAACAAAAGATACCGCGACACCATACCTGGCATGCCAACTGTCGGTGAATCGCCAAATAGTCCACCCAAGGGGGTACCCGAGGTGGTGAATAGATAGATAGGGAAGCGTGGCACTCTTAAGTCCTATAGTCGACTCTAAATAACAAGAGTCAAGATTTATACTGGTTCAGGCCTTCTGAAGGATAATAGCTCTACGTCCAGTATTTTGGTGGATTATATTGGTGTTTTAGGTTACAAAGCAATGCGCTTGGAGGCTATGAGATTGGATGCTAAAAGCTTGTTGTCTGGGGTGCCTCGCCCCCCTTATATAGTCAAGGGGCGAGCCCAATAACTCAGAACTCTATCCCGAGTCGGTTTCCCATATAACCAGAATTACATACTGAACCCAGGTCATCATTCCCTAATTACAAGGATTCTGGTACAAGTATATCTTTTTATACCGAATATGGAGCTTGGTTACTAGATAAGGATCTGATATTCCTTATCTAAATCGAACTCCTCTTCATGGGTCATACCGGACTCTAATGCTGGGCTTGGCCTGCTCTCGGTCCAGGCTAATAAGCCCATCGCGGGATACCCGAGGGTCATATCCCCAATAGGTGGATCCTCACTAGAACCTCTTCTGGTACTTCTACCTCCGACGGAGTGGGCAGAAGGTGGTCAGCAGCGTGGGGCTCTAGCTTCATGATGGAAAGGTGGCAGAGTATATCGAGGTGTCGCTGACCACCTCGAACAAGGGCTTGCACGACCAGTGATTCTATGCCATGAACCATGAGCCAACCCTTCCGGAGGAGATCGGCTAGTGCCTGGCTCCATCTAAGCACTAGTCAGATGCGGGCCAGGACTTTACGTAGGACTAGGTCTTACATTTGGTGGTATGGGTAGGGGAGCTCCACCGCTGAGGCCTAATGGGGGTGGTCATCATGTTAAGTTTCTTGTCATGGCGGATGCTCCTATTGAAGCACCGGGTAAACCCACCATATGAGTCACTTGGGCTCTAGGACCCGAGCAGCCAGTCGGGGGAGGCCATGCCGAGGGAGGAGATCATGAAGCTCCTCAACTAGTTCATCAACCGAAAGCAAACCTTCCCAGTCCAACTGGCCCTCGGCACGTACAACCTGTCCCGGTCACGTCCACCGATAAGCTTTTGAACTTGTCGTTGAATGTCTTCCTTTGAATGTTTTTGCATTTTTGTCTGACCACCCACATGGTGTGATGCGTACTGCTCTCTGCCTCCCATTCTCGAGCACCTAGCCAGGGTCAACCAACACCACCTGGTTGTGTACCAAAGCAGCTTTGACGAATAGCCAGCCAAATCCCTAAGGGGCAAGCGGAAGGGCAAGGAGGTGGCTGGCCCAGCACCAAGTGGCAGAAGCCGACCATGGTCGGCAAGGATGGGGCCCCAATGATTGGGACCCGCTGCCTTGTGCTATCCGACTCAGAGGAGTCAGATGATGGGGCTAGCGACACGATGCCCATCGAAGTGTCGACTCTCATCCTGCTTGTGGTGAAGGGAGCTCAGACGAAGGTCATGCAGCGGAGGCTATCTGCCTTTCACGTAGTTGCTAGGTAATTGTCTTTTTCTTTGTCTTTGAGTTGGAATTTTGTCATCTGGTGCCCTTGTTACCGTATTTCTTATCATTGCAGAGCCGCTGGCGCTGCTGCATCATATACCCTGGCGACTTCTTCGTCCATAGCCCTGGCAACCACAATGGTGGAGTTGTTGGCCTCGGTCCTGGCGATAGTCAAGGCCGTTGTCATCGACCCGAATGCTGAAGTTGTTGGTGATGTGCACACGGTCCCCAATGAAACCTTGTCTAGGATCTCATGCAGGCAGGATCCTAGCTCTAGGGTGGTCGAAGGCTCGGTACATCCTATTGTCCAGGTGAACCCTATGGAGGGAAACACTAGAAAGGTCGCTGCTAGTGAGGTGGTAGCAGCTATGGCATCGGGTGGCCCGGTGGCGATTAATGCGGTGGTGAAGGGCATGAGGAGCCATGGTGAATACCATGGGGATGATGAGTGATTGTCAACGGGAGATGAAGATGAGGAGAAGTCCTCCGAGGGGAGGCACAGTGACTTGTCGTGATGGAGCTCGCGTGTGACTCAGGTACACGGACGGACGTTCGTCGGACAGAGGGGTCGTGAGGACGTGCCGGTCCAATCCAGGTGCATAGAGTAGAAGCGACAAGCGGACATGATCCGTCGTGGTGTCGACCGGTGCGACTCAAGTACACGGACAACCGACCGCCAGGCTGAGGAGCTGCGGGGTCGGATCGGTCCAATCCGGGTGCAGGGTGCGGAGGCGACGGACGCTTTGACGGCTTTGGCTTAAAACCGTCAACTCCTATCGAAAAAGTGTGACCGGCGTCAAAGTTAGCGGTGTCGTAGCGGCTACAAAAAGCATCGGCACCGAATAATATATGTAGGGTTATTTTACATTTTTGCCCCGTGGGCCGGAGTCTGCATCGAACCTTCGCGAAGAGGGTATTTGAGTCATTTGTGTTGGTCCATGGTGGCTATATAAGGGCTAGCCATCCCTTGTAAACTTTGAGGATTTTGAGCTAATTGCAAATCAATTTTAAAGTTTGGGTGTTTTTATCCTCCCACCTTCTTCCTCCCACCTCCTCTCTCCACCTCTCCCTCTCTCTCCTCCCTAGGGCTGAAACCCTAGGGGGCCAGCTCCAACCCTACCCACCGGCCTCCAGGGCGGTGCGACGCAGGAGGCACGCGCGCGCAGCAAAGCGGTGCGCAGCGGCT
>KE371085.1:336943-347108 GCA_000418225.1 Zizania latifolia | reverse complement strand
AGCTCCTCTTCAGCTCCGCGGTCGGACTCCCGTGTACCTGAGTCGCGTGACAGCTCCGTCGCGGTCGAGTCATCTCCTCCTCTTCTCCTTCATCCTCATCGTGCAATCTTCATCACCCGGTTGACAAGCACTCATCACCTCATGGTTCATACCATGACTCCTCAGCAGTGGGTTCTGACGTGGTCGACGCAGAAGTCCGATGGACTTCTCCATGCCCACCAGTTGCATTTAGGGGAGACTTCCGAGGCAGTCTGAGTGGCTGCCTTGGAGGCAAAGGTCAAGCAGCTCGAGAAGGAGCGTGCTGACCTCGAGGCACACGTCGAGGCCCTAGCCTGAGAGGGTGCTGAGGCCAGGGTTGCGGCGAACGCGTCGATGGAGACCACCGACGATGCCACACAGATGGTTGATGAAACTTTGCGCTGGGCTGAGGCCACTGATGGTGTGGCAAGGGCGGCCAAGAAGTCGGAGGAGGCCACCTAGGCCATAGAGAACGTTATGCGGGATACCTTTGAGGTGGCCAAGCAGGAGGGATAGAAGGTTGCTGTCGACTTTGGTGATAAGTCCTTCTGGTGCTCCACTTTTGGCTTTCGTCATTTTAGGCTCGATTTTGATGTTGCTCTCTTCCTGACTTTGCAGAATTCCATGCCCAAGACGAGGCTCACTTTAAGGAGCTTGAGGACCAGGTACCGGTGTTGCGTGCAGGAGCTAGCTGAGCCCACGCCATTGTCAAAAGGGTCCATCAGATGCCGGTGGATGACCCTGTGCTTCTGAGTCAAACATGCTCTCTCGGTCACCCGGGTGCAATACCTAGACTTGGACCTGGCACTGGTTGCGCAAGGATACCTGACGACGGTGGTCGAGGTGGATATCCTCGTGCTTCGTGAGGGAATGGAGGAGCCTACCACTATCTTAGCCAGGGATCTGTAGCTTTTCCCACCCAATGATGAGCAGGGCCAGCAGTAGCCGCCAGCCCCCGATGGTCCATAGCTGTAAATAGAAATAGAAGTAAAAAATTAGGATGTAAAATGACTTGGTCCTTTGTACAGAACATGGTCAGTTTGCAATATATGGGGCAATTTTGCTTTGTTAACTTGGAGTATTTGGGGGCCAATGTTGTCTGTGTCCGAGCACTCGATATAGCCATATAGTCCTCAGCGTAGGGATCTAATGCCACATGCATGCATATTGGGCGTCAAGCATCACAACCACTCGGGACACTTCGAACAATGGTAAGTTAAGTTTTTCCATGCCGTGGTCGACCATCAAGCCCCTGATATAGCTGTATAGTCCTCAGCGCAGGGAACTAATGCCACATGCACGTGTATTAGACGTCAAGCATCACGAGTACTCAAGGCTTTTCAAACAGAAGGTAAATTTTAAGGCTAAGGACTCGAGCCCCTGAGGATCTTAGCAGTCAATCGTGCACCAAGAGGGGCGCTAACGGCATCTCTTTGTCACCAACACGGTCACAACGCCACACCTAGAGCTGATCATAGGGGCATGGCCGGTAGGTTAGGTGTATGACACTTTGCATTGAATCCTAAGAGGTCGATCCTTCTGGTCCGCAAAAAAATTGGATGCGAAAAAAGTTGAGCTTGGCTTTATTTACTTGAGAACTAAGGTACAGGAGTACATTGCTGAGCCACAAAAAAGGCGGTCGATGGAGCTTGCTATTTCTGTAGGCTGCTTGCCCCAATCAACCATGGGGGTCCCTTCCACTGTCAAGCCTAAGTGTTGGAGCTTTTGCCTTCTCGGATCTGGTCGATGACCTCCCTCACATCGTGGAAGCCCTTTGCTTGGTTGGATTTCTCCCACCAAACCTGCCACCGAGTCCTTCGGTATTGGTGTCGGGTCGGCCCCATAGCAGCGCCGTGACTTGGTTCTCCCTACTGCTTTAGTTGCAGGGTGGCCACTTGGAGGATTATTCTTGCCTTTTGCAGCTCTAGAGTCTGTGGCATTTTGACAAGGGTTTTGTGAACAGAATTGAAGTTGGCGACCAGATCCTGAGAGACGTCGTCATGCCCAAAATGACAGGGAAGCCTTTCGCTTGAGCCTATATCGATCGTTGGCCTCAGGCTCTTTTGCTTTGGTGTCTCGTCCACCCCGTGCGATGACTAGAGCTCACCTCGAGCACCACGGGACTCTCATTGATCACCATGGCTCGGGGATGAGTCAATCGTCCTGCAAGGCATCCCCTAGTGTGCTCGGGGTATTGTTCCTAAGCCTGGTCAGGGGATGAGCTCGAGGGACTCATGTTCCTGCGCCCTCCCGGCTGCATCGTTGGACATCTAGTGATGCGCTAGATGACGTGGTCGGCCACGTGGTCGGTGATCTGGTCAGCAACCATCTCCATAACATTGTCAGCCAAGCACTCCGTGACTCGATATGCTTTTTGAGCGGTGAAGGAGTTAGGAGCTTGGAGTGGAGTTCATGCCATCGAAGTGGTCGGGGCCGAGTCAAACAGAACCAATCTCTCGGTTGTGTCACTGATGAAGGTGATGTCTCCAAGAGTGAACGTGGTTCCTAGCTTGGCCGAGAGATGACGAGAGGTTGCCATAATGCTTGTGGTAAGAGAACAATGAGCCCCTACCTGGTATAACAACTGTCAGTGTATTGTCGAGTAGTCCACCTACGGGGGTTCTCGAGGTCATGATTGAAGTGGTAGGGAAGTGTTGCACTCTCGAGCTCTAAGATCGAATCTAAGAATCAGAGCCAAAATTTATACAGGTTCAGGCCTTCCGGGGGATAATAACCCTATGTTCTGTGTGTTTGTGGATTGATGATTGTCTAAGCTATAAAATGCAAGAGCTTGTGAAAGCACAAAGCATGCCTCTGGAGAGGGTGCCTCGCCCCCATTATATAATCAAGGGGCGAGCCGAATAAATCCAGGGCTCTGGACCAAGTTGGTTCCCCAATATCCAGGAGAACATACAAAATTCTTGGCCTATTTTCTATTTACAAGGATTCTGGTATAAGTATATCTCCTTATACCAGATCATGATGTTCAGTTTCCAGATATGGCGCTGATATACCTTATTGGAATCGAACCCATCTTTTTGGGCCAAACTGAACTCTAAATCTTGGCTAAGCTCACTCTAAGTCTGGACTGATAAAGCCCATGCGGGTTACCTGAGGGTAATATACCAGACAGCCAACTACTACGACACTTGGGGAATCATTAACTCGCCATGCATTCCCCAAATTCTAACTGCCTGTTATGAAGGCTACGAAGCCTTGTGAAGCTAGACATTCAATACGCATGTATGCTGCTAAATTTCCCTACGCTATGAACTATGGCTATACCAAGCACTCGATAAACAATCATACATGTGGTTAGCATGTAGGCACGTTGTACCCACAACACTTAAATGTGGACCTGCAGGACCAACCTTTACACGTGGTCGTCATGTGAGCATGACCTGTGGACCAACTGTTACACGTGGTCACTACATAGACACGTTAGACCCACATCACTTACATGTGGACCTATGGGACCACCCGTTACACATGGCCGCCACATGAGCGTGACTTACAGGACCAACCATTACACGTGTTCGTCACGTAGGCTTGTTGGATCCACAGCACTTACACATGGACCCGTGGAACCAACCGTTACATGTGGCCGCCACATAGTCACATCAGACCCACAACACTTATACGTGGACCTACGGGACCAACCATTACACATGGCGACCAACCTGTGGGATTAAATGTATGGCAACAGATGCCATGTTTTCCATGATGAGATGAGGAGTGGTTCTATGACATATTTTTTATTTTCGTCACAATTTCATAGTGGTCGAGCTTCGTCACCAATGATAAATGATGAACCACAAAATATCTTCATAGATATGCATTGTTAATGACCAAATTTCATAACATCACTAGGAAAATATCATATATGTTACCATTTTTACTAGTGTGCTAACAATGAGAAAGATGAAGCACGTAATGTTTGAAGGATGTTGGATAGGGTTGAAGGAGGTGTGTGTGGTCACAGTCTCAAATGTCGCAAATCTTAAGAGGAAGAACCGATGATAGTTAAGAGATGAGGAATCATTAGATGGCGTGGATGATGGAATTGTGCCCAAGAAAATTCTAGGGGAACCGAAAGTTCCGGCTGCAGCCGGAAGTTCCGGGTTCTGGAGCATCCAGAATATCCGATGGGATCGGAAGTTTTGGGCCAGCCCCAAGGTTCGGTCTTCTGGACGAACCGGAAGTTCCGGCTGTAGCCGAAAGTTTCGGGTTCTGGATGAACCAGAAGTTCCGGTTAGACCGGAAGTCCGGGTCAGAATTAATTCGATACAGAAGGTCTGTTTTGGAAGTTCCGGCTGTAACCGGAAGTTTCGGGTCCCGAATTAATTCGATACAGAAGGTCTGTTTCGGAAGTTCCGGTTGTAACCGAAAGTTTCGGTCCCGATTTAATTCGATACAATTTCGGAAGTTCCGGATAGGATCCGGAAGTTCCGATTACCGGAAGTTTCGGCTATAGCCGGAAGTTTTAGGGTGCGCAGATTAGATCTGTTGAGCTTTTAATTCGGATTAAAAGGCCCATGATGGGCTAGAATGTTTTTTACTATACTGTTTTAAATAATTATTGTTTGAATGTACTATTGTTTAGTCCTCGAAGTGCTGGAAGAGCCTGTGTACGTCGAGGAAGCGCCCATTTTCATCGTTGTTCAGCAAGGCAAGTTGTTCAAGTCTTCCATTTGATCATGTTGAACCCATGTATTCAAAGCTAATATTCTTTCAAAATTGTATTTTATTTTAGATTGTCATTGGGATTAGGATATAACCCTACTTGTATTGCCCTCTATTGTTATTTATCTATTCTTTGTTTACCTAAGGATTATTAAACTTGACTAGTATGAATCTTTACTATGATTTATCTGGATGCTTAGGATTGCTTAGCCCTGCTTAGAAACTAGTATCACATTCATCATGCTGATTAATACCACTTACATGTTAATGTTGGCTTATATGATTACTAGTTGATTAGTGAACTAATTCTTGAATTAAATATCACTAAAACTTGACTAAGATGGGTTGTGAGTACATGGTCCGTTGTTCTACTAGTCGTACTCATGACACTTTAAGGATCTGTTCATGGGCCACTTTTGCACTGTAAACTCGCACTCACCACAAGCCAGCATGGGTAACAATTTGACCGGAAGCCTAGAGAACTCGGGTGGAGCATCGAGACGACCGATAGCCCTGCACTGCTTGAAGTCTTTGCTATACGGATGAAGAGCGCCAGGGGGATATCGGGTGTGATGGCAACCTAGGGTGTGAAGCTTGGAGGATCTAGGCGAATAGTCATATCACATCTCTTTTCTAAGGTACCGTGGTGGTATTGAGGCGCATGGTGACATGTTATAAGGCTGTGTCTTATGGGTAAAGTTGTGCACCTCTGATCAAAGTAAAACTATTTGAATAGCCGTGCCCACGGTTAAGGGCAGCAATGCAAGGTCACTGGTGATTAGTCCCACTGTTACTTAATTAACTTGTTATTACTTTCTGTTCAACCTGGTTAGCACTGGTTTAGAGTGGTTTGGTTAGGTTTTTGGGCCTAATGACTCTGGGTAAGAGTTATTCAGTGATTGATTAATACTGTTTTTAAGGTTCCAACTTAATTAGAACTACTCTTTAAATTTTATCCCTCTTTAATGCTGTTTTTATGCAAACAAACCATATTATGCCATCCTTGGTATCCCCTATGCATTATAACTGTTTTACTTGGATGGCTTGATGAGTATTCAAAATACTCACCCTTGCATTCCCCCACCATCAGAAGAGGAGTTCGTCAGCGAAGATGAAGGTGGTGTCTTTTGAGCTAGGCCCAGTCAAGTCTGCCTGTGGAATGGAGTTGCCGCTGCGTCAATAAAGTTATTTAGAAGTTATTTATGATTGTCGTTAATGTTTTGATGTTTCAATCCCACCTCTGTAATAAGTACTTTATTTATTTCGTTGTAAATAATTATGCTTTTAATGTCTAATAAATTATCTATTCTATGACTCTTCTGATTCCTAGACGAGGGTACTTTCTCTACAATAAATCGCAAGAAAATTATTGGAATTTTTAGGCGTGACAGTGCTTCATAGCCCAACACGCCCTGTAGGCCCATTCCCCACGCCCGGCCGCTGATAGGTGGGCCCCACCTATCAGGCCATCCCCTAACTCCCACCACCGCGCGACCGAGCCCTAGCTCACCACCTCGCCGCGCAATTTGCCACCACAACCTGCCTTGGCCCAATCCATCGCCCACCATTGCCACCACTGTAAGCCTCCTAGAATCTCTGGCCGTCGATATATAAAGGACCACCGGGAGCTCCTCCGCCTCATCCAAGACCTAGCCACTGCCCTCAAGCAGCTGATCGCCATCGCCACACGTGCCCTGCCTTCGTCGCTCGTCGCCACCTCCAACCACTGATCGTCGCTACTCTGGTCATCGTCATCCACCACCGACACCTCCTTTGGCTTCATCGACGTCCGCCGATCACTGTCCACCCCTCCGCCATCGCCATCGGTTGCCAAAACCCAGCTCCCGATGTCGACCTGAAGCTTCTCGCCACACCTCTCCGCTACCGATAGCCGGCCACTTCCCGTCACCACCGCTCGCCATCGACCCTACCGGTGAGTCCGATGTCGTCTCTTGGTGCTAATGCTTCCCTCGCTGCTAGTCGCTAGGCCACCACTCGCTAGCGACCATTGGTCCTTGGGCCACCGCCGCGTGCTTCCCTTGCGTGACGCTGACGTGGCCGCCGCGTGTGTACCACATCAGCGCCACATCCGCTGCCCCTGCCCACGTGGCTTCATGTGTGTGCCACATGGCAGACTAGGCACACCGAGCCCTCTGCCGCCTGCTGATGTCATAATTCTGAATTTCCTTTAAGAAAATAATTCTTTATAGTGTCATAATTCTGTTTTATTTTCTGAAAATCCAGAATAATGCTAAAACCTTTAAAAAATCATAACTAATTCATTTTAACTCCAAATTTGACCATTCAAATTGCATAATTTTCTAAAAAATGAGCTATACACATTAAAAATACTTTCACACATGATATGAGTGGTCTTCTATACTGTTTGTAATTAATTTCTTTGGTGTATAGTTTTCAAAGTCCCCGAGGAGCCTGTTTTCATCGAGGAAGCTCCATTTTCATGCCCGTGCAGCAAGGCAAGTCATCTGAGTCCATCCTTTAATCATGTTTAGACCCATGTTTAAAGCTATGTTTTCTTTCAAAAGATGCATTTATTTTCGTATGTCATCGGGAAGGGTTTAGCCTGCTTTGACATTGCCCCCTATTGCTATACCCTATTCCTTAATCACCTTGGGACTAAAATTTGACCAGTTAGATTCCTATTATGATTTAACTGGATTGCATAGGATTGCTTAGTCCTGCTTAGAAACTAGTGTCACCTAATCATGCTCATTAATGCCACTTGTTACCCTAGTGCTGATTTATTGAATTAATGCTCACTTGTGAACTGGTTCATGATTAATTCTACTAAAACTTGACTAAGGTGGGTTGTGAGTACATGGTTTTGCTTGTCGTACTCATGACACTTAAGGATCGGTTCACGAGCCACTGTTGCAATTCCATACAAACTTACCACAAGCTAGCGTGGGCAACGGTGTGACCTATAGCCTAGGGATTCTAAGTGGAGCATCGAGACCGCCGGTAGCCCTGTACCCTTCGAAGTCTCTGCTATTGTAGATGGGAGCGCTAGGTGCATCTATGCAGGGGCATCAGGGTAGATGGCAGCCTGGGTTGCGAAGCTTAGAGGATCTAGCTAAAATGGTCGTATCATAGTTCTTTTCTGAGGTATCGTGGTGGTATTGAGGTGTGTGGTGACATGTTGTAGGGTTATGTCTTGTGGGTAAAGTTGTACACCTCTGATTAGAGTAAAACTATTCGAATAGCCGTGCCCATGGTTAAGGGCGAGCTGCGCAATGTCTTTCATGATTGGTCCCATTATTACTTAATTAATCTAATGTTTATCTTTGTTTAACCTAGTTAACTCTAGTTTAGAATGGTTTGGTTAGTTTTGGGCCTGATAACTCTGGGTAGAGTTATTCAGTGAATGGATAATTCTATTCTAAGGTTTCCACTTAATTAGATTAACTTTTAAAATTCTATTCTTTCTTTAAATGCTGCTTTTATGCAAAAGAGCCCTATTATACCTCCTTTGTTATCCCTATGCATTCTTTATGTTCTGCTTGGATGGCTTGTTGAGTATTCAAAATACTCACCCTTGTATTCTCCACCATCAGAAAAGAAGTTTGTCAGTGAAGATGAAGGAGGTGCCTTTTGAGCTGGCCCAGTCAAGTTTGCTTGTGGAGTAGAGTCATCGCTGCGTTGTTTAGGAGTCAATTATCTTAATAATTAGTGTTTTAAGGTTCCAATGACACCTCTTTAATAAAGTACTTTATTATGTCGTTGTGACCAAATTATGCTTTTGATTTTCAACAACTTATCTATTGTGTACCTCGACTAATTCCTGGACGAGGTTTCTTTCTACACAATAAATCGTCAGAAAATGGCTGGAATTTCTGGGCGTGACAAGTTAGTATCAGGGCTACCTTGACTGTAAGACTGGCCAAATGGTTAACCATAGAAGCTGAAAATTATTTTTCCTCTACTTATACTGTTCTCCTCTCTTCCAAAAGTGCTCTTTTTCAAGGAAAAGTAGTGCTGATTTTATTTTATTTTACTCTTTTTAGATGTCTTCGGAAGGATCCCAGCCTCAGAGATGCTTTAAATGAAAGGTTTTGTCAAGAAGTTACGTCATCTTACATTTTTCTATGGATACCAAGAAATTCCCACGTATTCCTAAACTATTTCAGACACCCCTGGGATCACAGCAGTGGCAGTGTTGATCATGAGTGAGATTGAGACTATTCCATCTTTGATAGTCGAAGCAGAGGGACAAAGTTTCAATCATGCTTGTCAAGAAGCTGCCTATGTTGTAATTGGAGATCTTTGAGAGCGCTTTGCATCTAAGTTGTCAGGAATGGAGTACAAGTATCACCCAAGAAAGACTTACCAAGGCACTTATGCAAAGTATCCGCCCAATGATAGAGAAGATAGTGCTACTATGGTCAGAGTGATGGATATATTGAAGGCGATGGACGACTGCCACAAGGACACTATCATTTGAGCCCATGAGTAAGAGAACCGGAATAGGCAGACAATTTGTTAGCTTAAAGATCAGGCGGATCTGCTGCTCAGAGAAGTTGCTGAACTTAAAGGAGAGTGGCTGCCTAGAGGAGCAAGGATTCATCACACAGCAAGGAAGCGTGTCAAGATGCCTCCCCGAGTGCAAGTGGTAAAGGGGATGCATGAAGAAGAGGTCATCGTCATTGAGAGTAATAAGGAATAAAAGCCAGAGTTTTCTTTTGATCCTCAAGAAGATCCCGAGGAGCATAGTTTCTAGAGTTCTTATGCACTCTTAGAACGTTTTGTTAGGCATTTGTTTGCTTAGGCTAAATGCTTGTTAGCTTTGCTTGTCTGTAGTATGTGCTTTGTATCGGCTTCTCTAATACAACTACACTTAGAAGTTTTCTTTTGGAGTCTAATAAAAATCTAAACCAAGTTCAGATCAGTACAAAGATATTTTTCTCTTTTCTCTTCTCTATTTCTAAATTTGACCTATTCCCTCTCTCATTCATTCTCTTCAACAAGATGGTTTAGACTCGTCACGTTAATTCTCAAGATGCTGATGATGAAGTTCCCAGAGGATCAGTTAACCCTAGACAACCCCAACCTCACTTGTCACCTCCCATGCCTGAGAATCCTACGTTGGCTCAAGTCCTAGCCAACCAGAATTAGCTTATGGCTAAGCTGATGCAATAGATGCATAGTCAACAGTAAGCACCACCTGCTCAACCCCCACCTGCACCAGTCCCACCTTAGAACAAATTGTTAGAATTCATTCAAGTGAGGCCACATGTTTTCTCTAGCACTACTAACCCAGTGGAGGCTAGTGATTGGCTTTCATTATTGAGAAGAAGTTAGAAGTGCTTCAGTGTACAGATCAGGAGAAAGTTGCTTTTGCTTTCCAACAACTTTAAGGTCTAGCTAGAGAATGGTGGATTTATTCAAGGAGAATATAATGGATGGAAGAGAAATTACCTGGGCAGAATTTTTTGCTGGTTTCAGG
>KE371085.1:315044-333650 GCA_000418225.1 Zizania latifolia | reverse complement strand
TCAACGACTACAGCGATTCGACCTCAGCATCCTCTACATCAAGCTTGCAGTAAAATCCTCTGAACCCTATATATTGTACTCAAATGTCATTCTGAGGTTATTACTGTGATCTAGGGTTTACTTATTGCTCACTGACACGTTACTTTTTCAAGTTGCACAATGAATGCTGTTATTCGTATTCTTGTGTTTGTTTCGTGTTAGTAGAGATCTTTGTTAGAGGTTCTGATTAGAATACCTGTTGCTATTCTTGAAGTGTGCTTTTGAGGAGGTTTTGAGATATCAGCTTGCCTGCTGTGATCTTTATCGCACAATCTTGTGCTGAGCTTTCTTAAGTCACTTGCAAAGCTGATATTCTCGTTGTAAGAAGTTTTGGGGGGTATTTGTATTTTCCACTGCGTTTTTAATTTGCGCCCATTCACCCCCCCTCTGGTCGCCTTTTCGGTCCTACACAGAGCGGCGGATAGCCACCGGCGAAGGATGGCAAAGCTAATGGAGGGGTCGATGGTGGCTGACGGTGACCGGAGCAATGGCGTGCAGTGGCTAGAGGTGAGCAGAAGCGATGGTGCTCGGGCGCACGGAGCAACGACGGCTAGCGGTGCGAGGGCTCGGTCTAGGGTTTTAGTGCAACGGCGGATCTCACGGGGGTGCTTTAAATAGTGGCGGCCGATGGGATCCTACTCAAACATGGTGGTGGTGAAAGCGGGCGGTGGTTACAGGCATGGCAGGTGTGGCGGAGGCGGTTGTGGCGGGTTGTGCGGGGACATGGCAGCGCTAGGGCTCGAGCGCGGCCGGCGGGAGGTTAAAGATGGCTTGACAGGTAGGGCCCACCTATCAGCAGCTGAGCGTGGGAGCAGGCCTGCGGGGTGGCTTGGGCTGGTTGGGTGGACTAGGCCAAGGCGGGGGCGCGGCGTGTAGATGGGCCGACGCGAGTCGGCCCAGGCGGACGGAGGCGAATTTTAATTTTAAAATCCGATTTTTAATTCTTTTTCTTTTAGAAAAGGTTCCAAAAATTTAGAAAAATACATTTTTAGCTCAGAAAAATTCTTTACATTTTTAGAGACTTCTACAAAAATTTCTAGCAACATTTTACTTGCAAAATTTTCTTCCTCAAAAATTATCTCCCAAAAATTCTTTCTTTTCCTTAAAGAAAAATTCTTTTTTATTTTCCTTTTATTGAAAATCATTTTTCCTTTTATTTTATTCATAGCTTTTATTACTTTTATATTTTTTGAAAATTCAGGCTATGACAAACCTACCCATTAAACATAATCTTAACCTCGAGATTCAGAGACGCTTGGAAAAATGTGCAGATAGTTGGCTCTCAATTCATCTTCACGCTCCCAAGTAGCTTCGTCTTCCGAATGATTATTCCACTGAACCTTGCAAAACTTTACAACCTTATTCTGGGTTCTTTCACTGACTTCCAATATATGGACAGGCTTTTCTATATATGTCAGATCTTCTTGAAGTTCTATTTGCTCAACATCTGCAACTTCAAAGGGGATACGTAGACATTTCTTCAACTAGGACACATGGAAAACATTGTCTACCACTAATGGGGGTAATTTCAACTCATAGGCAACTTCTCCTCTTTGACTTGTTATCCAGTATGGTCCCACAAAATGTGGTGCCAACTTTCCTTTAGTCTGAAAACGTCAAACTCCACGAAAAGGGGTTACTCTGAGGTGTACAAAATTTCCTTCCTCGAAACATAGGTCTCGACAACGATTGTCGACATAACTCTTTTGCCTAGACTGAGCAACCTTTAATCTATCTTAGATGATTTTTACTTTTCTTTTAGCTTCTCTTATAATATCAGTGCCAAAGACTCGATCTTCACCAATCTGATCCTAAAACAACGGTGTTCTACACTTCCTTCCGTACAGGGCTTTAAACGGAGACATTTGAACGCTAGCTTGGTAACTGTTGTTATAAGAAAATTCTGCATAGGGTAGGTTCTTTTCCCACGATCCTCCGAAATCTAGAGCACAAGCTCTCAACATATCATCTAGAATCTGATTCACTCTCTCTATTTGACCATCCGTTTGGCGGTGGTAAGCTGTACTGAAATTTAGATGAGTACCCAGTTCTTCTTGCAACTTCTGCCAAAACTTGGATGTGAACTGACTTCCTCTATCTGACACTATTCTCTTTGGAACTCCGTGCAAACACATGATTCTAGCCATGTATATTTCAGCCAATTGACTACTGCGATAGGTGGTCTTGACTGGCAAAATGTGAGCCACTTTTGTTAATCGATTGACAATAACCCAAATAGAATCATACCTAGAGATTGTTCTTGGTAATCCTGTTATGAAATCCATTCCAACTTCTTCCCACTTCCATTTGGGCACTCTTAGAGGTTAGAGTAATCCTGTAGGTCTCTGATGTTCTATCTTTACTCTTTGACACACATTACATATTGCCACATACTCTCGTATTTCTCGGCTCATACTAGGCCACCAAAATTTCTCTCAAATGTCTTGATACATCTTTGTACTTCTAGGATGAATAGAGTACTGGGTCTCATGGGCTTCACGAAGTATTAGATCCTTCAACTCCTTATCTGGTACACGGATATGACTTTCATACCATAAAGTACCTTGCTCGTCTTCAATGAACTCACAACCTTTTCCTTCCTTCAAGCTCTCCTTAACTTCTAGAATATAAGGATCATTCACTTGAGCTTCACGAATTTGGTCGAGCAGTGATGGTTGAGCTTCTAGGGCTGCTACAAATCCTCTGGGGACAACATTTAAGCTTAACTTTTCAAACTCTTGTAGCAATTCTAAAGATACTTCTTTAACCGAAATAGCATTCCCATAGATCTTATGGCTAAGGGCATCTACTATAACATTAGCTTTACCGGGATGGTACTGTATACTGACATCATAATCTTTGACTAACTCGAGCCATCTTCTCTGTCGAAGGTTCAAATTTGGTTAAGTGAAGATATACTTCAAACTTTTCTGATCTGTAAAGACCTTTGTATGATTCCCAATGAGATAATGATGCCAAATCTTTAAAGCATGAACCACCGTAGCCATTTCTAAATCATGGGTAGGGTAATTTGACTCATGGGATCTTAATTGCTAGGAAGCATAGGCAACTACCTTTCCTTCCTGCATCAATACACATTCTAAACATTGACATGATGTATCACAGTATACTTGAAAATCACCATTAGGATCTGGTAAAATTAGCACTGGGGCTGACACCAATCCCTTCTTCAATATCATGAAACTTTTCTCATACTCAGGTGTCTAAACAAATCTCTCATCCTTCTGTAGCAACTTGGTCATAGGCATGGCTATCCTAGAGAAATTCTCAATGAACCGGTGGTAATAATCCGTAAGTCCAAGAAAACTTATTATCTTAGTAGTATTCTGGGGTTGCACCCAATCAATAACAGCTTCGACTGTACTTGGATCAACGGCAACTCCGGTAGAAGTGATAATGTGACCCAAAAACTTTACTTCTTTCAACCAAAACTCACACTTACTTAACTTAGCATACAACTGATGTTCTCTCAACTTCTACAGTGCTAGGTGTAAATGTCATGCATTATCTTCCTCCATCTTGGAATAAATGAGAATATCATCAATGAACACCACCATATACTTATCCAAATATTCTATAAACACACTGCTCATGAGGTTCATAAAGAAAGCAGGGGTATTGGTTAACCCAAATGACATCACAAGATACTCGAACAATCCATAATAGGTGGTGAAAGCTGTCTTGGGGATATCTTCTTCCCGAATTCTCAACTGATGGTACCCTGACCGAAGATCTATCTTGGAGAAAACTGAGGCTCCTTACAACTAATCAAACAAATCATCAATTTGAGGAAGAGGATATTTATTCTTGATAGTGACTTCATTCAAAGCCCTATAATCGACACACATTCTCTTAGTCTTGTCCTTCTCCACGAAGACAACTGGCGCTCCCCAAGGAGTACTTGGTCAAATGTATGATTTCTCCAACAATTCTTCCACTTATTTCTTTACTTCAGTTAATTCATTCGAAGCTATCCGATACGGTCTCTTATGGATTGGGGCTGTACCGGGAGCTAAATCTATTCTGAACTCAATATCTCTTTTGGGTGGCATACCTGGTAACTCTTCCGGAAAAATATCAGGATACTCTTGTACCACAGGTATTTCTTCAACCTTGACTTCATTTAGTATGATCTTCAAACCAGACTGATGAGGACATCACTTCTACGGATACACACGACACCCCACAAGTATCTATGCAAGATCCTATCACCCGAGCTCGAGCACGACGATTAAATCTTCAGGTGAACTCATTCCTAAGTATTTCTTTATATTTTGAGAATAAATTGCTACCTAAGAATGATATCACTACTAGAGAATGCGCCTTTAGTACCGGTTGAAAACCCCCCTTTAGTCGTGGTTTTCGAGCCGGTATTATTCATCCGGGACTAAAGGGTGTGTGGCACATTAGTACCGTTATTCAACCGGTACTAATACACCCTTTAGTACCGGGTAGGGAACCCACCACGTGGTACAAAAGATCAAGCTTTATTACTAGCTAGGCTCCCCACCCGGTACTAAAGCTTGGTCTTTTAGTACCAGCTGGGCTCCCTATCCGGTACTAAAGGTGTTGTTTTCTATGTTTCGTTGGTGTTTTTATTTAATTAGAATCAGTGCTGGTTGTACTATACATGACTCGTATATTCGTACGCTATTTTATATGCTGGTTTTAATTGCTTTGAGAATAAATTACAATTATATATACAAAATCATTGTAATGTACTGTGGAACAAACACATGTAATCACAAATAATGTATATACATAATCATTTTCTATTGTGTGAAATAAAAATTCTTTATTCTGTGTGGCAGAACTCTCCTCCGGGACGTATAATCTCATCGAGAATGAAGCCAACAAGTTGTTCTTAAATTGCCTGAATACGGTCCTTGTGAGGATTTTATGTTGCATCTCCTTCCTCTTTCATTCCAAAATGTGAATATATTAAATAAACTATTATTTGCTGGATATACCATACAATATATAAGCATTGGAATAATATTTGAACATTAAATTGATAGGACGTACTGTCAAATCTTTTTTTGTGATTGGCCCTTTCTTGTGTATGAAATCTTGTATGTACTGACAGACATAGTAGCCACACAAGTTGTTTCCATCCTCCTGCCTCCAAATAATCAGTGGAAAAAATAAGTTATATGATTTTAGTGTTCGATTTCATGCATGGAACTAATTAAGAAAATGTATAATTTACATACATACCCATTTCATGGATTGGACTTCAAGTTGTTCCTTATAATCTTTCGGGTGCTAACTACGGAACACCTTCCAAGCCCTGCATATTCAAGCGAATGGTGTTTGAAGCTTATATTTAATTAATCATATCAACATTTAGTACCAGTCTATCTATTAGATGACATTACTTGTTCAGTAAATCTATGATGCTTTGGTATAATTTCTGTTCTTTCTCCTTTGAGTCGTATACAATAATTTTACTATTCTCTATGTCGACCACAAGGAGTATCCAATGGAACCTGCACATATACAAATAAATTAGGTAATTACCTAAATAATTTGTTAGATAAGATAGGAATACAACACGTACGGTAAATACACTCACGTGAAACAGTAAGGTAAAAGTATCTTATTTTTGTAATGTTGCTTGTTCATGTAGCGACATAATATAAGTAATGTCTCTTTTAGCTTGTCTTTAATTAGCTGCTCATTTATGCGTCGAGGGTCCATAAAGCCCAAGTCATGTCACGAATTTTTCTATAATTGTTGCATTTGCATCCTGCATGACACACGACAAGTGCATATATAAGATGACCTAAAATTAAGAGAGGAAACTACAATATTTGACGTTAATAATTTTACAAAAGTTAGACTTACAAAAGCCAGCAACTAACAAGCCTGATGTCCAAAGCATCTTGGTGGTACAAGTCATAGATGCATTCAAAATCAATACAAACTATGTCCTCCGTCATGAAGTAGTATTTCTTGGTGATTTTGGCAACTATAAATTCTCTATCTTTTTGGGTGACCTCCATGTACCACTCATGAAATTGTCGCATGGAAGGTCCCACAAGAGGCTTATCCAATTCATATTTCCATTTGAGGGGCGCTGTTTGTATCGATGCTAGACTCAAAATTTGATCCGTTGTAAGATTGGTGTCATTAATAAAGGCCTCAATATCATACTCGTAAATTTCTACGTCTTTTTCTTGCCGGCAGAAAGAGGGCGATGCATGATAACTCTTGATAAGCATACGCTCGTAGTCTGTACTGAGCTGCCTTGAAGTATGGTGGTCACTGAGACTCTGGAGTATCTACTTGGGATAGCGCTCCCGTGCATCGTTTGGCCTTCCACCACTTCATAAGCATCACCAGCTGCCACCTTAACCGATATGTTTCTTGCCGATATGTGTAGGTCACAAGGCTACGTGTACGTCCAGTGGGGCTAGCTAGTTGCTCTTGCAAATTTGAATTTGACATTGAATGCATCTCGCTATTTGTTGTAATCACTTGTCGTTTAATTTCTGTAGCCATGCCTTCCTGTGTTGCAACTAGCTTCTCTTCCAACAAATGGACCCTCTCTTCTTGTACCACTTTGCTCCTCCTATGGCTTCTATAGCTGCTTTGGTCCTGAGGAAAGCCATACTTCCACGGAACTATGCCAACACCTCATGTGCGACCAGGGTGTTCAAGATTTTGAAGTGCTCTGGTCAGCTCATCCTTTTCCCTGTCAGGGTGGAAGGTTCCTTCTACGACTTCTTGGCGAGCTTGTATCAGCCTTAAGACTGGTTCTCTTATTTCATCAGAAATAATTACATGTCCTTCATCTGAAAGTTTGCCCCCGTGGCCAAAGAACTAGTTCTTTACACGTTCGCACCAGTCATACGTGTCCGGTGTTATGCCCTTCTCGATAAAATCCTTTTCAAGGTTCTCTATCATAGGAATCAGCTTTTTGTAGCCCGCTGGTTCTAATTTGTGAAAATATAGTTTTTTAGAGGCATTCAACTTGTTTTGACTGCTTGAGGTTTGCCCTATTTCTAACAACTTGTACTCAACAAAGGAATCCCAGTGATCCCTTAGTTTTGAAAATTTGTTGAAGTCCGGTTGCTTCTCCTTCTTGACATAGGCGTTGAAAAGATTCTTCTTGAATGTTTGAAAAGCTACCATCATCTTCTTTAAAGCCCATTCTTTTACCTTATTGTTTTTATCGGTTGGGAACTGAGCGAGCACGTGTGGATCGTTTTCTTGGGTTGATTTCCAATGTCAAATGTTGATGGGCACGGTGTCTCTAACTAGATATCCACACTGGTTTACAACTTGGTGGCAACGTTGGTGGGAGCAACTGGTTCACCGTTATCAGCAACTTCTATGATGACCCATATCTCCTCGATCTTTATAGTTGGACCCCTTTTACGAACTTGACTTGTCACTTCTGTGGGCTAAAAAATTTTTTTTGAAGAGTTGTGAGCCACACATATAGATTTAAAATAAATCAAGTGTACAACATTATCGATAAAACCAAGACTTTACATTCGTTACACCAACTTCGACCTCATCATTAGCTTGCTCGCTGGACATGTTGAGGTACACGCTAGTCTCTATGTCATCGGCCACCTGGCCTTGCCCCTCTACATCTTGGCATTCATAGCCACTTTGTGAAATCTCAACAAGGATAATATCCTCAGCTTCTTGATCATTGAGACTCATTTTACCTACTAGAACAGAGTAACGTTATCGCCAGTGCTCAATGACGTTACACAATGATTGCATCAGTGTTCAACACTAAGGGTCCAAATGAGTTGTTCGAATGACTTGGATCATGTATCATCATGAAAACGTACTTAAATCATATGGCATTTCATTTACATAAATTTACATCACATACATCATATCATTTACATTTAGTAATGCACACCTTCCAATCTTTCACGTTAGGTTGATCTGAAAAGGAAGATAAATTTGAGCTCTTTAGACAAGGAATCGAAGTGGTAAAAAGAAAAAGAGGATAGAGATGCATACCAGGGGCGACGGTGAGGGGCTCCGGTGAAAAATGATGAGTCGGCGGTGGACGGTTCAGTGGCGATGGCGTCCACTATGGCTCACTGCAATGAAAGAGTTGGCGAGACAGCGTATCAAAGTGGTGAAAAGAAGAGGGGGATAGAGATGCGTACCGGGGGCGACGGCGAGGGGCTCAGGTGAAAAACGATGAGTCGGCAGCAGATGGTTCAGTGGTGATGGCGTCCACTATGGCTCACTGCAATGAAAGAGTCGGTGAGACAGTGTATCGAAGTGGTGAAAAGAAGAGGGGGATAGAGATGCGTACTAGGGGCGACGATGAGGGGCTCCGGTGAAAAATGATGAGTCGGCGGTGGATGGTTCAGTGGCGATAGCGTCCAATATGGCTCACTGTAATGATAGAGTCGGCGAGACAGCGTATCGAAGTGGTGAAAAGAAGAGAGGGATAGAGATGCATACCGGGAGCGATGGCGAGGGGCTCCGACGAAAAACGATGAGTCGGCGATGGATGGTTCAGTGGCGATGGCATCCACTATGGCTCACTGCAATGAAAGAGTCGGCGAGACAGTGTATCGAAGTGGTGAAAAGAAGAGGGGGATAGAGATGCGTACCGGGGGCGACGACGAGGGGCTCCGGCAAAAAATGATGAATCGGCGATGGACGGTTCAGTGGTGACAGCGTCGACTATGGCTCACTACACTGAAGGATGGAGGAGGCAGCAGTTGTAAACTGGTGGGAAAATTTTTTAGGGAGATCGTGGGCCCTTTTAAACAACCATCCTTTAGTGCCAGGAAACAACATAGACCGATACAAATAGTCCTCTTTAATACCGGTTCGTATGTTCATCCGGTACTAAACGTTTTCCCAAACCCTAGCTCGGGCTCCTAAAACCTTGCGCGGGAGGCTCCCGCGCGAGGTTTTAGGAGCCCGGGCTAGGGTTTGGAAAAACCTTTATGAGCCATAAATACTAAAACCAATTATTATTAATTTGAAGGTTCATTAATTATTGAAAAGTACCATAACCATAATTAAATTCTCATAACAATATAATTCAGCATAATTGTATATATTACAAATTCTTTACATTACTACGAGAGTGTTACTTTTTCTTTACAAGTATTCCTTTGTTGTGATCGTGCCATGCGTAGGGAGCATCCTCATTGCCTAATAGGTGCTTGTGTCAACCTCCACTGCGAAAGGTGGCGTCTCGTCGGACTGATTATATTCATCTTTATCTGTGACGCCCTCTAATCCCATGATTTTTTTCTTTTCCCTTGAAGAACTATGTGTCGTTTTGGCCTATTTTCTGAATTATCATTTGGCAATGCCCTTTTTCTGGGTTTTTTGGGTTTACTAGCCATGTCAGGCACATAGAAAACTTTTGTCACATCTTTAGCGAGGACGAACGGTTCATCTTTGTATCCAATAAGATTAAGGTCAATAGTAGTCATACCAAATCGATCGATGATTACACCCCCTCCAGAAAGCTTCACCCATTGGCACCGAAACAGAGGAACCTTCAAGGGTCCGTAGTCGAGTTTCCAGATTTCCTCTATGACACCAAAATAGGAGTTCTTCTTTCTAATGCTGTCCAGGACATCTATACGTACACCACTATTTTGGTTGGTGCTTTTGTTGTTTTGAGTCCTCATGTAAAATATTTACCCGTATATCTCATAACCTTGAAATATCAGGATTGAGGATGATGGCTCCATAGCCAACTAGATCAGTTGATTGTCAACAGAGACATTACCCATCAGGTGATGTCGCAACCAACCGCCAAAATTGTCTATGTGCTGACGTGTAATCCAGGCCGCAGACTTTCTATGGTGTTTGGAGAATAGGATCTTCTTATGCTTCTCGATGTATGGAGCCACCAAAGATGATTGCTGTAAAACTGTGTGGTGTGCTTTAGCGAATGAAGTGAGGTCATTAATCATTATTGATTTCTTCCCAAGTGTGCCATTTCCTCTTAGCCTCCCCTCATGGCATGATACAGGAACTCCAATAGGGTTGAGGTCGTCAATGTAGTCAACACAAAACTCTATGACCTTCTCTGTTCCGTAACCCTTTGCGATACATCCTTCTGGACGAGAACGGTTATGGATATACTTCTTTAGGACCACCATATACCTCTCGAAAGGGAACATATTGTGTAGGAATACAGGGCCAAGAATACCAATCTCTTTTACAATGTGAACAAGCAGATGTGTCGTAATATCAAAGAAGGATGGAGGGAAGATCATCTCAAGACTAACAAGACAGTGGACCACATCGATCTGTAGCTTTTCTAGTCAACTTGGATCAATTACCTTCTGTGAAATTTCATGAAGGAATACACATAGCTTTGTGATTGTAGCTCTAATATTTTCTAGTAGAATTTCTTCTCTTTCATGTTTATCAATCTCTTTATATTGCAGGAGTATCTAGACGGGACCTTCACATTGTTCAAGCATTCAAACATGTTTTTCTTCTCCTCCTTACTAAGTGTGTAGCTAGCAGGACATAAGTACGCGCCATTATCTCTTAGTTCCGGGTATAGGTCAGCTCGCTGTTGCATATCTTGCAAGTCTTGCCTTGCCTGTAGCGTATCTTTGCCTAACCCATATACACCTAGAAAGCCTAGTAGGTTGATGCACAGATTCTTCACGAGGTGCATCACGTCAATTGAGTGACGGACATCTAAGTCTTCCTAATAAGATAGGACCTAGAATATGGACTTTTTTTCCACATTTTTGAGTTTTCATCTGTACTATTTGCAGGTTTGGTACCAGTTCAACCATTTCCAAATACCACTTTTAGACCCTTGACCATAACGAATACATGCCTCCCATTATGATGAATAGGTCTAATACGGTGCTCCGCCGCCCCACCGAAATACCTACATTTCTTCCTTAATGGGTGGTTGGTACTGAGAAATCGATGATATCCCATGTACATGACTTTTCTACAATTTGACAAATACATGCTGTCGGTATCATCCAAACACTGGATGCATGCCTTAAATCCCTTGATAGTCAGCCCTGATAGGTTACCAAGTGCAGACCAATCATTTATGGTTACGAACAACATAGCTCGTAGGATGAAGGTCTCCCGTTTATACTCATCCCATACACGTAGACCATCATTCCACATCAATAATAAATCATCGACCAGTGGTTTGAGGTACACATTAATGTCATTGCCAGGTTGCTTTGGGCCTTGGATAAGAACCGGCATCATAATAAACTTTCGTTTCATGCACAACCAAGGAGGAAGGTTATAGATACATACAGTCACAGGCCAGGTACTTTGACTACTGCTCAAATCACCGAAAGGATTCATGCCATCCGTACTCAGGCCAAACCTTATGTTTCTTATCTCATATGCAAAGTCTGGGTACTTTCTGTCAAAATTTCTCCACTAGGTCCCATCAACGGGGTATCTATACATTCCATTGACCTTATGTTCTTCTTTGTGCCACCGCATCATCTTAGCATGTGCTGCGTTTGTGAACAAACGCTTCAACCATGGTATTATGGGGAAATACCACATCAGCTTAGCGGGAACCCTCTTCCTGTGACGGTCCGTTTCAACGGCACCAGCGTCGTCACGCTTAATCTTATATCACGACGCACTGCACACCGGACAAGCATCTAAAGAATTGTACTCCTCGCCACGAAAGAGAATACAATCGTTGGGGCATGTATGTATCTTTTCTACTTTTAATACTAGAGGAAAACAGCCTATTTTGCCTCGTATGTTGTTTGAGGCAAATTGTTACCCTCTGGAAGCATATTTTTAATGAGCCGTAACAACTCATCAAATCATTTATCAGACATACCATTTACCGCCTTCTATTGCAACAGATCTAGTATCGTACGCAATTTTTTCTTCCTATTTTTACAATCCGGGTACAACAATGTCCGGTGGTTCTCTAACAAGTGTTCAAACTTTTTAAGATCCATTTCACAATCAAAGTCATCCGCTGCATCACGCAACATCTAACCTAGGTGATTGTCTTCCGCAACATTGGTATCTTCACAATCAAAGCCTGGAATGTTATTGTCGGCGTGTTCTTCATCGTCATCTTCCTGTATAACACTATTTTCTCTATGCTTCGTCCAACAAATATAATTAGACATGAATTCCCTTGAGAGCAAGTGGAAGTGAATGGTACTTGTCTTGGAGTACATCCTCAGATTCCAGCAGTCTATGCATGGACAACATATGAAACCCGATGGAAGATTTTGGGCCTTGGCTGCTTCGAGAAAATCACGTACACCATGATTGAATTCTATGGAGCGGCGGTCAGCACCATACATCCACTGCTGGTTCATCTATATTAACAAGATTACAGCCCAATTAGATCATTCAACAATAATTTCACCACATTTCTATATAATGTACATTGCTTAAGAACAACACCTAGGAAAAAACAACCAGACGAATTAACAAGGCTACAGGAATCAAAGTATCACATTTCACAAATCTGCCCGTATGTCCATCTAAATAATGGATCACATTGCACAAATCAAGCAGCAAGTTCATCTTACAGTAAAGAATGGAGCTACTAACCTTCAAGCACCCGCAGGCTTAAGACCAACGCAAAGAATTGAAATTTCTGCAACTGCTATAACCTCCTCTCTGTTCCAGTCTGTTCGATCACTGGTACATCACAAGCTACATGAATCAAAGTATCACATTTCACAAATCAAGCACTAAGTTGATCTTATAGTAAAAAATAGAGCTACTAACCTTCAAGCATCCGCAAGCTCAAGATCACCGCAAAGAATTAAAATTTCACCTCTCCTTGCATCAGAAGCTAGCTGGCGGTGCTAGCGAGGAGCCAGTTTATACTGTTCATCATGATAGTATCGGATCGGGAAAGCACCCGGCACTAATAAAGAGTTTTAGTATCGGGTTGGGAGACCCTTCGGTGCCATGTTAATTAGTACCGGTTGGTATCTCCACCTAGTATTAAAGCCCAAGTTTTTATTACCGGGTTGGGAGACCCTCCGTTGCCATGTTTATTAGTACCAATTGGTATCCCCATCTAGTATTAAAGCCCAGGCTTTTAGTACCGGTTGGGGGATGCTGACCGATACTACTAAGTAAAGTACCAGGCAATCTCCCGACCTGGTACTAAAACTGTTTATTAGTACCGGTTTTACCTACCCTTGACTTACTCTCCGTTTTTTGACCGTGGCAGGAGACTTTTAGTACCGGCTCGAATTTAAATCGGTACTAAAGGGGTGTATAAAAGCCGACTTCTCTAGTAGTGCATGTTGGGAAACAGGTAGGCTACGCTAGCATAAAACAAAACTTTTTATACCCCATTCAACCCAGGAACCATGCGAGTAATGGGATCATGGATCGTTACCTCTAGTCGTGAGACGCGCTAGGGCAGCGGAAGAAGAGTTGGGGAAGCGCGTCCTCGATCAACTTCGCCTAGCTCCATCCGATCCTCGGCGGGAAGACAATGCAGCCTTGCGATCCTCACGTCGAGATGATCAGTGCCACAATTGCAGCGCCATCTCTACGGTATCCACACGTATAGGGATGGGATCACCTCACGCCGGTATGCTAGTACCACATGCGAGGTTAGGGGAGATGCGGCCATAGCAGATGAGGCTAGGGAGAGGTGGCGACTAGGGTTAGGGTTGAGGCGAAAGCAACAGCCGCCTTCCCATAGACTCTCCTCTCCTTATATAGAGCCCTCCGATGGGCCTTTAATCAGTATTAAAGCCCATCAGATCTAATCTGTTCGTCTGGCCCGGAACTGCCAAAAATAACCTTCTGTATGAATTTATTTCTGCTCGGAACTTCCGATCCAACCAGAACTTCCAAAAATAACATTCTGTATCGAATTTATTTCGATCCGGAAGTTCCGATTCCACCCGGAACTTTCGATTCGTTCAGAATACATCTCTCAGGCAGGCCCAGAACTTCCGGTCCAACCGAAACTTCTGGTTCCTCCAGAAACCAAAGCTGGGGCTGGTCCAGAACTTTCGGTTACACCAGAACCCGAAACTTCCGGCCTTAGGCCAGAACTTCCGGTCCCCCCAGAATTCTCTTGGTCATATTTCCATCAATCTCCCACTTGCACAAGAGCCAATTCTTGCAAGCTTTAAATCCCATCCCCTTAAGTATGTGACCCGATAGATTCATATGTAAACGGCCGCTATCCGGAAACCTTTTCTGAATTGCAAGTCAATAGCGGTACCTAGCAGCACATACTAACCCCTGAATGCATACAAAAGATCATATCAACTGAACCTTGATATACTCACACACCAATCCCTTTTCCACACGATATTAGTCAAGCTCAAGACGAGATTTGTGCCATCCTTGTGATAGCTCGACACTTCACTCGATCAAGTAGTGGATTAATCATGATTAACTCTTTAATCATAGTGGCATGGCCATGCACTTTTCCAATCTAACTATCTCGAGGGGCCAAGAGACATCTCTCCCGTTATTTAGGAGGGTAAATTCCATCTTGATCGCTTATATCCCAAGACATGTTTTATAACATACCTGAAAGCAACCTTTATAACTACCCAGTTATGGAATAGCGTTTGGAAGCCCCTAAGTGTGTTACTACACATTCTAGAATCAATGACGATCTCAAGTCAAAGGATTCTGTAGGTACACCATTTATGTTGACAACTGATGGCACATCAAGAATAACAATCCCAGCAGTATCTCAAGGTATGTCTATCCAACACCATTTTCTCTAACATATGTCCACATTACTGATTTGATATCTCCATATTCATGATCCGTGAAACATGATCATCAATTAGACAAATGGGCTAATCTATGAATCATCACTGTCCCACATGATGATATGAGATTAGGAATCATTTAGAATAACATCATAATAAAACAAAGAGTCTCACAAACAAGTAACCAATTATCCAAAATATATCAGCATAGACAAGACTCATTCTCTCACATACACTAGACTCTATTACATAAGTATCTAATACCTATAGAGCTCAAGTGTGCCTCATGGTTGGGCTGCGAGAGAGGTTTCGTCAATGGATCGGCAATGTTCGAATCTATGTGCACCTTGCATATCTTTACATCACCTCTATCTATGATCTCACAGATGAGGTGATAGCGTCGTAATATATGCTTGGACTTCTAGTGGGACCTAAGCTCCTTGGCTTACGCAATGGCACCACTATTATCACAATAGAGGTCTACTGGACTGGACGCACTAGGGACAACACCCAGCTCAGAAACAAATTTTCTGATCCAAACAGCCTCTTTCACAGCTTCAGAAGCTGCTATGTACTCGGCCTCCGTTGTTGAATCTGCAACCGTTTCTTGCTTGAAACTTTTCCAACTCACTGCGCCTCCATTAAGGCAGAACACAAATCCAGATTGCGATCTCGAATCGTCCTTGTTGGTTTGGAAGCTAGCGTCGGTGTAACCATTTACAACGAGCCCCTCCGCACCTCCGTAGACTAGGAACATATCCTTAGCTCTTCTCAAGTACTTGAGGATACTCTTTACCATTGCCCAGTGACGTTTACCCCGGTTTGATTGTTATCTGCTCATAACACTTAGAGCATAGGAGACATCTGGGCGTGTACAAAGCATGGCATATATGATGGACCCGATTGCGGAAGCATACGGGATCACACTCATTTTCTCTAGCTCATCAGGTGTCGAAGGACACTGACTCTTGCTGAGAGTAATACCATGTGACATTGGCAAGAAACATTTCTTGGAATCCTGCATATTGAACTGTTTCAATACCTTGTCAATGTACGTACTTTGGCTTAATCCAATTAGCCTTCTCGATCTATCTCTATAGATCTTTATGCCTAATATGTATGCTGCCTCTCCACGATCTTTAATTAAGAAACTTTTTTGCAACGAAGATTTAATAGTATCGAGCATTGGAATATCATCTCCGATCAACAATATGTCATCTACATATAAGACCAGAAATACAAATGTGCTCCCACTATCCTTTTTGTAAACACAAGGCTCTTCTTCATTCTTAATGAAACCAAACCATTTGATCACTTCATCAAAACGAACATTCTAACTCCGAGAAGCTTGCTTTAGTCCATAAATGGACTTTTCAAAGCTTGCATATCTTCTTAGCATTTTTTGGATCGATAAAACCTTTAGGCTGTGTCATGTACACATCCTCGCTTAGGTTTCCATTAAGGAAAGCCGTTTTGACATCTATTTGCCATATCTCATAGTCATAACATGCGACAATTGCTAGGATGATCCGGATAGACTTTAGCATTGCGATGAACAAAAATATTTCATCATAATCAACACATTAAATTTGTCTGAAACCTTTCACCACCAATCATGCCTTATAGATGTGAACATTTTCATCAACGTCTATCTTTTTCTTAAAAATCCATTTACACTCGATAGTTTTAACACCATCGGGTGGATCGACCAGGTTCGAAACTTGATTCTCTCGCATGGATTCTAACTCGGACCGTATGGCTCTAAGCTATTTCTCAGAGTCTGGTCCCATCACCGCTTTCGAGTAGGTCTTAGGTTCATCATTATACAATAATAATATGTTGTGCTGCCCCGTGGTTAAAAACACAAACCGCTCGGGTGCACGACTAACCCTTTCTGACCAACGTGGGGCTAGTGTCTCGACAACAGGTTCTACAACATCTTACATATCGAGTTGTGGTTCAATAGGAGCTGAAACACTTTCGAGTGGTTCCCGGACTTCTTCGAGTCGCACCATGCTCCCACTAACTCCTTTCGAGAGAAACTCTTTCTCAAGAAAGACAACATTTCGGGTGACAAATAATTTGTCATCTTCCCGGTTATAGAAGTAATATCCTTTGGTTTCCCTAGAATACCCCACAAAGAAGCATTTATCTAATTTGGGAGTGAGCTTATCGGACGTCAAACATTTTACATAGGCCTCACAACCCCATATCTTTAGCAAAGGCAACCCGAGACACTTCCCAGTCCATATCTCATATGGTGTCCTCTCTACAGATTTAGATGGAACCCTGTTTAAGGTGAAAGCAGCAGTTTCTAGAGCGTATCCCTAGAAAGACAATGGAAGATCAGATTGACTCATCATTGACCGGACCATGTCTAACAAAGTTTGGTTCCTCCACTCGGACACCCCATTCCATTGAGGTGTGCTTGGTGTAGTCAGCTGTGGAACAATTCCACACTGCTTTAGATGATCAATAAACACATGGCTCAAATATTCACCTCCACAATTCGATCGCAGAAATTTAATTATCTTGCCTATATGATTTTGTACCTCATTCTGGAACTCCTTGAACTTTTCAAAGGATTCTGACTTATGCCTTATTAAGTAGATATAACCAAATCTACTAAAGTCATCGGTAAAAATAATAAAGTACTGAAAACCACCTCTAGCGGTAGAACTCATTGGTCCACATACATCTATATGTACAAGGGCCAACAATTCATTTGCCCTCTCACTTTGACCAGTGAAAGACGTCTTAGTCATTTTGCCAAGTAAACAAGACTCGTATGTGTCAAATGATTCGAAATCAAATAACTCTAGAAGCCCATCTTTATAGAGCTTCTGCATACGTTTCTCATTTATATGACCTAAACGACAATGCCAAACATAGGTGGGATTCAAATCATTAAGCCGAGGCTTCTTTGTATTAATGTTATAAACATGTGTATCCTCAAGATTCAGAATATATAATCCATTTATCAATGGACAAGTACCATAGAGCATACCATTCAAAAATATCGAACATCACTTGTTCTTTATTATGAATACATAACCATCTTCCTCCAAACATGAAGAAGAGATAATGTTTATGCCCAAGGCAGGAATGTAATAACAATTATTTAATTCTAAAACAAATCCTGAGGGTAGTGACAAAGAATAAACGCCGACGGCCAACGCAGCAACTCTTGCACCATTGCCGACGCGCACATCAAATTCGCCTCTTACACACTTCCTTATTCTATTCAGTCCCTGCAACGATTTGCAAGTGTGAATCATTGATCCGGTATCAAATACCCATGAATCACTTAGACGAGTAGCAAGATTAATTTTAATAACATTTATACTTGAAGTGTAAGTCTTACTTCCTTTCTTCTTCTTGAGTTCTTTCAAGTACAACTTGTAATTCCTCCGCCAATGACCAATCTTATCGCAGTGGTGGCAAGTGTTAGAAGTAGCAGGGCCAACCTTGGACTTTCCAACAGTTTTAGGTTTAGAGCTCAAGATCTCATCTGAAGCTTTAGCCTTGCCTTGTGTTTTCTCTTCTTGCTATCCTTCTGAACCATCATCACATGACTAGAGCTTTTCTTAATGCTTTCTTCAGCAGTCTTTAGCATCCCATGCAATTCAGCCATGCTTTTTACCATGCTGTTCACATGAAAGTTCAAAATGAATGGCTCGAAGCTCGCAGGGAGCGACTAGAGAATCACATCCGTAGCCAACTCTTGGCCAAGGGAAAAACCAAGTTTTTTTAGGCTCTCAATGTAACCAATCATCTTAATCACATGAGGACTGACTGGACTGTCTTCTGCCAATCTGCATGCAAACAAGGACTTTGAGGTGTTGTACCT
>KE371085.1:289195-300257 GCA_000418225.1 Zizania latifolia | reverse complement strand
CCTGTTCTCATATTGCTTCTGAAGCTCAGAGGATATACAGGCAAGCATGAGACAGCTAACATCAATTGAATCGTTGGCGTGCTTCTCATAAGGCCTCTGATCCGCGGCAGATGCATTATCAGCTAGTTCATCAGGATGGGGCTCCTCTAGAACATATTTTTTTTCTCTTGTTTGAGAACAATTCTCAAGTTTCTATGCCAATCAATAAAGTTTGTTCCAGAAAGCTTTTCTTTTTCAAGAATTGATCACAAATTAAAACTGAAAATGTTGCTAGTAGTAGGTGCCATGATCTACAATAAAATGCAAGTTTTAGCACTATGCTATGTGAATCTTTTATCAAATAAAAGATACTCCACTATATGATATACAACCATTTTCCCTCTTACGGCATGTAGTAGGACAAGATCCATATCCAACTAACATCTAGTGAGCTTTGGCATAACTGCTAGAAAATTAGTGACATAGGTAAGCAACACTTTACTAATCACATCTCTATGTGACTCTTGTTCATTGGAGTGGCATCCAATGCCTCGACGCCCAACTCCATGACCCAAAGCCCAAAACTATTTTAATAGCTTTGTTAAGCAAACTAATAATGTCCGATATCCACCCTAACTGGTTAAGATAAAAGATGGCACTCGCATTGGCAGACCTACCATGCAATGATCAAAACCTTTGTAGGTGCAGCTATTGAAAAGGGCATCAATGACTCTTAATTTTCTGAGGAAAACTATTCTAACATGGTAGCGATGCCTACCACACACAGAATATAAGAGAATAGTATGACAGGAATATAAGTAAACATCACAGGTAATCATATTAACTGTGACATAGTATGACCCTTTCAACATGGTGATCTCCATCTCAACGGTTCCTGTCCTTCAGGTCATCATGCTTCAAGCCTCCATGATCTTGTATCAGTCTATTACATCTAATAGCACTATACAAATTACATGAGAAGAAGCATCACATATCGACACGCATGTCGTATAACAATAGAACAGCCTTGGGCTACAATTAACCACAACACGCGGGCCATAAAAATTGCACGCATGCATCATATACATCACAAGGCCATACTAGTCACAACATTCTCTGCAAAAACATGTTAGGCGTCAAATCTTTGCGTGACTGAAAAGTGGATCCGGAACTTTTGGAATCACCCTTCTGCATCGAATTTATTTTGGTCCGGAACTTCCAGCTCAAAGCCCGGAACTTCTGAAAATAACCTTCTATACGGAATTTATTTCTGTTCGGAGCTTCCGGTCCAACCGGAACTTCCAAAAATGACATCCTGTACCGGGATTATTTCAGCCTAGAAGTTCAGGCTAGAGCCCGGAACTTTCAAAAATCTGATGCAAGAACAATACATCTAATCTATTTCCACCACATATCACCTATATGTGCATGATCCAGATCGAACACTATGCACGTAGGCTCTGATACCACTGTTGGAGAACGGGTAGGCTACGCTAGCATGAAACAAAACTTTTTCTACCCCGTTCAACCCAGGAACCATGCGAGTAATGGATCATGGATCATTACCTCTAGTCACGAGACGTGCTAGGGCAGCGGAAGAAGAGTTGGGGAAGCGCGTCCTCGATCAACTCCTCCTAGCTCCGTTCGATCCTCGGCGGGAATACGATGCAACCTTGCGATCCTCACGTCAAGATGATCAGCGCCACAATTGCAGCGGTGCTTCTACGGTATCCACACGTACAGGAACGGGATCACCTCACGTCGGTATGCTAGTACCACGCACGAGGTTAGGAGAGATGCGGCCATAGCAGATGAGGCCAGGGGAAAGGTGGCGGCTAGGGTTAGGGTAGGGGCGAAAGCAATAGCCGCCTTCCCCTAGCCACTTCTCTCCTTATATAGAGCCCTCTGATGGGCCTTTAATCAGTATTAAAGCTCAACAGATCTAATATGTTCATCTGGCCCGGAAGTTCTGGTCTAGGTCTGGAACTTCTAAAAATAACCTTCTGTACGAATTTATTTTTGCCCAAAACTTCCGGTCTAACCGGAACTTCCAAAAATAACATTCTGTATCGAATTTATTTTGACCTAGAAGTTCTGATTCCACCAAGAACTTCTGGTTCGTCCAGAATACATCTCTTAGGCAGGCCCAGAACTTCCGGTCCAATCAGAACTTTCGGTTCCTCCAGAAACCGAAACTAGGGCTGGTCCAGAACTTCAGGTCGAACCAAAACTTCCGGTTACACCAGAACCCGGAACTTCCGGCCTCAAGCCAGAACTTTCGGTTCTCCTATAATTCTCTTGGGCATATTTTCATCAGTGTATTATTGTTAGGAACCATGGAGACGATGAAGAAGCACATAGAGACAAGCAAAGAGCTAGAGAAGAACCAATAAGGACGTTCAAGCCGAGTTGAAAGTCCAATACAGCTCCAGCCCAAGTCCAACTCGACCTCCAGGAGCAGCGTGTACTAAAATCATCGCCCAGGCCGCATACGGACTCCGTTTATGACGTTCGATCCATGCACGGGAAGCTAACTCTGGCACCTTTCCAATGGCATTAGTTTCACATCAAAACTCCTTCTAGATCAATATGTATAGTCAAAACAAGTTGACGTCCAGAATTTGTCACCATGCCGTTTTCTGCGTTATTAGGCCTTTGGGCCGTGTATCCAGTTGAGCCCATTAGGGGTGCATCCGGAACTAATATATATTCTTTGTCTATAGATGTCTAGGGTTTTTGGGTTTATTTTACACGTTGCTTTGATAGCCGCCACTTCACTGGATTTGTAAGTGAACCCCAACTCGCAGATTCCAATAGAATTTTCGTTCGATTGTGTTTTCTGCGTTCTTGCTTGTGTTCTTCGATTCGTAGGCAAGGATTAGCCTTCATGGTGAGGTCAATTAGGCTGTGCTTGGTTGATAACCAGAGAAGAAGTGATGCTGCGATTACAGGAGTTCGATCTCGCGGATCAGAAGCCGGATCATGTGTGTCGTGTCTCCACCAAATCGTTGTTTATCATCCACCTGACGGAAGATCGGGCACCCCGCCCTCCATCAGTTGGTATCAGAGCTCAGTTTACCATCGAGTTCTTATATCTTAGATTAGATTGATTTCATATTTGTCCTACAGTCCATGAAAAAGCCGCAAAAAATTGTTAGTCATAGTGTTTTCCCTATCCGAGACCATCCCTAGCCTTTGCACGTTTCAGTTTCAGAGTCCGTAGTGTTGAGTTTGAGTCCAAAGTCAAGTCCGGTTGCTGGTTAGTATTGTGTTTCCTTGTCTAAACCCTTTACACTAGCCACGACCCATAAATCCCCTTTGGTTTGTAATTCGCGTGCAAACTAGAACCTCAAAACCCTGTTCAGACTACCTCAAATAAAACAGTCATAACTTTTGCATATAAACTCAAAATCAGGCAAATAAGTACATCTCAGAGATCTATAGAAAAAGTTAGGTCCAAATTTCTCTAGCAAAGCTAGATTTGCTGATTTTATTTTTCACAAATTCGGCCTAGAAAATCAAGTTTTTTAGCCTTGAAGTTTCCTGCACAAATTTTCTAGCACATCTTTGTTTATCTACATAGCACTTCTTTACAGTAAAATTATGTCACATCTTCTTGGTTTGTCTTTTTAGTGTTCCTAGTAAAAAAAGAGAAGTTTCAAAAAAAGAATACAAAAAAAGAGTTCAAGAAAAAAAAGAAAGAATAAAAATATCGAAAAAAGGAGCATATAGAGTTGATCAAGATGATATATGCGTTCTAAGTACTGCTGTCTTGTGCAGTTTTTGTGCTATTTGTGCTAAATTTTGTCATAGGGATCACATCCAGACCAGCAATTAGTACGAGTACTCTAGACACTTATTTAATATTACTATCTATTTCTGAATCGTGTTCCACCATGTAGATCACTTGTGTTTAACCTCCTAGACTCCACATATATACTTCTGATCAGTGCAGCCTGGGTTCTTGCAATCGCCGTTCCACTACCTCTTGAAGTCACCGGTCAGCCAAGATTGTGCCATAGCCAAGATTATGCCATCCACTAACCTGCGTAGGTAAGATCCTTGCAAGAGCATGATAAAACGCTTTAGTGAGAGCGATCCTACCTTCCACTACCTACTAGTTGATAGGGATAATACCCTTTTGTTTTTTTCTTGATACTAATCATGATAGGAAACTCCAAGAGAGGACTCGCTGATGTCCTTGCACGTCAGAAAAGGGTGTTTGACTAAATCATAAACTACCTAGATACCATACAAGAAAGCATGCAAACTCTCTCCCGAAAGATGGTAGGTTTGGAGACCAACCGTCACCCTCGAAGAGACGACGACGAGCAAGAGGATGACGAGCAATACCTACGCCAATACCTTAATCTCAGCCAAGCTGGTATGGGAGGTAATGACAATCATAATCGAGGTAACGATGATTCTTCTATAAAAATTAAGTTTATCATCCCATCTTTTATGGTGAATATGATGCTAAAAAATACCTAGATTGGGAGATGACCGTAGAGCAGAAATTTAACTTATATCTAGTTCCTGAACAACATAGAGTTAAACAAGCAACTAGTGAGTTTAAAGATGATGAAAATATGCCCAAGAGAATTCTGGAGGAACCAGAAGTTCTGGTCTGAGACCGGAAGTTCCGGGTTCTGGTGTAACCGGAAGTTCTGGTTTGATCGGAAGTTCCAGACCAGTCCTAGTTTCGGTTTCTGGAGGAACCAGAATTTCTGGTTAGACCGAAAGTTCCAGGCTTGCCTGAGAGATGTATTCTGGACGAACTGGAAGTTCTAGGTGGAATCGGAACTTCTGGGTCAAAATAAATTCGATACAGAATGTTATTTTTGGAAGTTCCACTTGGACCGGAAGTTCCGGGTCCAGAAGTTCCGGTTGGACCGGAAGTTCCGGACAGAAATAAATTCGTATAGAAGGATATTTTCGGAAGTTTCGGGCCTGGACCAGAACTTCCGGGCCAGACGAACAGATTAGATCTGTTGGGCTTTAATACTGATTAAAGGCCCATGAGAGGGCACTGTCGAGAATATGATCCCGGGTTATCGCCCGAGTGGTTTTATGATGATCGAGTAAAGGAGGAGTCAGCAGCCTCAACATTAAAGACGACCAGTCAACGGTCAACATTCTCCAGACAGCCAGCGGTCGGGGACCTGAAGGCTCCCCGAGTCCATCACTCCGGAGGCCTTCCCGACCACAGGCACTCAGATGGTCGCCATCAAGAGCCAGGCCGTCATTAAGCTCGACGTTGTACAGTTATTATTGATGTTATCTCTTAGAGTTATTGCCCACGAACTGACCGTTTATCCATATAATTGGTCACTAATGGGGCAAATTAACTACAATTTGTAACCCCCGATCCCTCTCATATAAAGGGATCGAAGGGAGCTTGTAAAGGGCATGTTCTCCTAGAGGATTTCATAGGCTTAAGGCTATTCACGCCCCAAAAGCTCATTCAACACTCACAGGATTAGGGTTATTATCCTCCAGGAGACCTGAACCTATCTAAAAATCCCTCCTGTCTCTTAGTTAGAGATAACCATCAAGATTCGTCCGCAGCACTCCCCATCGCCTAACCAAATCCGTACTGCGGGTACCCCCGTGGTATATTGTTGTTTCGTACACAACTACAGTTAGCGCGCCAGGTAGGGGTTCGGTTTGTGTTTTTGATCGACTTGATGGCTGTTGTTTGCAAGGTCAACACCCAGGTTCCCGTCGACGCCTTGATCACCTTCGGGAGCCTGACTTTCATTGGTGATTGTATATGCCAACTGGTTCTGACCACCACCGCCCAAACGAGGGTGAAGGTTTCGCGCACTCCAGCTGTGTGCCCATCTGTCCCTCGAGCGCCCGAGCGATCTGCTCCACTCAAGGCACCCTCCTCAGCTCCCCGAGCGTCCGAGCATCCAGCTTCGCCCAAGGCTCGCCCACCAGTCGCCGCCAACTCGCCCGCCAATTTTGTCATCTTTGCCAATGCAGGCGGACGCACAGTCCAACGGCGCTAATTCATCAGGGTTGCTTAAAAGTGACCTCGCCAGCCGACCGCTCCGGTCAAGCTGGCGCCATCTCCTAACGTCATCATGATGATGATGGGGGTTGTCTCCGACGACGAGCCCTCTGACACTGTTGAGACCCTAGGAAACAGCTCCCCCTCAAATTATGCTATGAATGCAAAGTGGAGTGAAGTGAGGATCACAAGCTTCAAAAATATGATCACTAGCATGTACCATGTCTTTACAAGCAAAAGCAGTAGATAATGTCCATGTACAACGTATAACAGGCTCAGATGAAGGTATCGAAAGAAAGTCAAGAGCAAGCAGTTGATATAGTTTTGAAATGAAATATCATCACCAAAGACTAGCTCACAAGCATGATAAGGCATGAAATGCACAAGCTAACAAATATCTACCCAGATAAGCATATCCAAACATAAGGAGCCTCAGCAAACTTGTTTTTCATCATTTTAAACTCTTTTTCATTTTTATTGCTTTTTGATTTAGTGCTAGGGGTTATTTGCTTGTCAAGCCTCTACATTCCAACCAACTCAAGCCTAGGTCAATTAAAACCATCGAAAGCTTAAGACATTGGTTTTAGCATCCACTAGAATGTCCTAGTTCAGATCAAAGTGCAATGATAAGCAGTCTAGAACATAATAGTAGGATAAAGCAAACCGGTCTGGATCTTTTTATCTCATCACAAGAACATGGATATTTTCATGATGCATAACATTTTCAATATAAAATTTCCATGAGCAAGCAATATGATATCTAAGTTGCATATTTGCATTCAAAATGAAAAGGAATTTGCTACCAGGTATGTAAAAGCTAGCAAGAGCAATCAACCTAAAAATGCTAGGAACCAATCTGAGCGGTGATCAATTTTGGATTTGTAAAAAGAAAAGCCATGCTTATGACAGATTTCAGATTCATTCATTTAAGCAAATTTAACATGGACAATGACATTTTTCCAATGCATTAGCAAGCATAGACATATAAAAGCAGTTGATCATATGAGTGAAGCTAGTGAAATGACAAATGCAGAAATGCATGAGACACAACACCAAAAGTGCAAAAGAAGGAACAAAATGAGAAAGATAAACTCAAAATATCCTTCAAAAAGGATAAAGCACACCCAAATCCCCTCGCAAGCGTTCAAACATGGTTTGATCCAGGGGTTTGGTTAAAATGTCTGCTAGCTGAGTATGAGTGTCAACATGAATAAGGTCAATGACTCCCTTCTCATATTGATCTCTCAAGAAGTGAAAACGCACATCAATATGTTTGGTTTTTGAATGAAGACATGGGTTCTTTCCTACACTAATTGTACTAGTACTATCATAAAACAAAGGCACTCTGGTAGGAAAAGATAACCCATAATCTTTCAAGGTAGAAATCATCCAAACAAGTTGAGAACAGCAACTAGTAGCAGCAACATATTCAGCCTCAGTAGTGGAAAGAGCAACTCCAGATTGTTTTCACGAAGTCCAAGACACTAAGGAAGAACCGAGAAACTGACAGGTACCGGAAGTCGACTCGCGATCCAACCGGCACCCGCCAAAATTAGCGTCTGAATACCCACAAAGCTCAAGAGATGACGATGCTGAATAGAAAAGACCAATGTCAGGAGCGTAGGTAAGATACCTAAAAATACGCTTCACAGCTTGACGATAAGACATGCGCGGCGACAACTAAAAGCGCGCGCACAAGCCTACGGCAAACTGGATGTCTGGCCTCATCGCGGTCAGGTACAGCAGCGACCCGATCATCCCTCGATACTCTGTCTCGTTCATCTTCTCGCCATTCTCGTCCTTGTCCAAGCCGCCAGATGTACCCGTGGGGGTCATTTGAGGCTTGAGCTCTCCACCAAAGTCAAATTTCTTCAGCATATCTTTAGTATACTTGCTTTGGTGGATGAAGATGCCTTCCTCAGTTTGCTTGATCTGGAGGCCGAGAAAGTACTTGAGCTCTCCCATGAGGCTCATCTCAAATTCACTATGCATCTGCTCAGAAAATCTTGAAACAAGCGCATTAGACGAACCACCAAAGATGATATCATCCACGTATATCTGAGCAATCAAAAAGTCAGTGCCATGCCTAAGTAGAAAAAGAGTCTTATCAACAGAGCCCATTTCAAAACCCTTCCCTAACAAAAATTGCTTTAAACGATCATACCAAGCCCGAGGGTCTTGCCTCAACCCATATAAAGCCTTTTGCAATTTGAAAACATGTTTGGGAAACTTGGGGTTTTCAAAACCAGGAGGTTGTTTGACATACACCTCTTCCTCGATGAACCCATTCAAGAAAACACTCTTGACTTCTATTTGAAAAAGTTTAAAACCTTTTGAAGCAGCAAATGCCAAAAGAATGCGAATAGACTCAAGTCGAGCAACAGGTGCAAATGTTTCTTCAAAATTAAAACCCTCTTTCTGGCAAAAACCCTGGCTACAAGGCGAGCTTTGTTGCGCACCACAACCCCGTCTTCACCTTGCTTGTTTTTAAACACCCACTTGATGCCTATGGGGTTGCATCCTGGTGGCAGCTCAACCAAAGACCAAACTCTATTTCTTTCAAAAAAATTTAACTCCTCATGCATGGCATTGACCCAATGATCATTAGATAAAGCATGTCCAACATCTCGAGGTTCAAAATTTGCAACAAAAGCAGACTGAGCAAAGATAGCAAGTGAACCTGTTTGAGACCTTAGCGACCTTGTCATCAAGTCATCGATGATGAGCTTAGGTGGGTGATCCATCTGGATGGCCCGTGACCCGTGACATTCAGAAGTCACCTCATCATCCGCAGTAGGAACCTCTGGGTTTGGAGGAGGAGGCATAATTATCGTGGAAGTAGTAGTGAGAGGCCCCTCCTCATCATCAGTGGTTGTCTCAGAGGCGGTGGGATCAGCAGCCTTTCCACCATCACCATCAACCGGAGCATCTTCTTCTTCTTCGAAGATTGACTCGCCTAGCTCATCATCACCTGAAAGCTCAAACGAAGGGGTTGTGCAAGGCATAGATTCATCAAAAGAAACCTCACAAGTCTGAACAAGCTGCTTAGTGTCTAGGTTCCAAACTCGAAAACCACGAGAGTTCAAAGCATAACCTAGAAAAACACCATCCCAGCAGCGAGACTCAAACTTATCCAAATGCCTCCTCTTTTTGAGCACAAAGCACTTACAGCCAAACACTCGCAAGTGGCTCACCTTGGGCTGTCGACCATATCGCAACTCATAAGATGTCTTAACAAGGTAAGCTCTGAGGAAAATACGATTGGCAACATAGCAAGCTGTATTCATTGCTTCAACCCAAAAGCGCCTAGGAGTCCTATGCTCATCGAGCATCGTCCTGGCCATCTCGACAAGCGTGCGGTTCTTTCGTTCAACAACGCCGTTCTGTGGGAGAGTATAAGGTGCAGAATATTGATGATCAAGACCCTGATCACTGCAAAAGTTGTCAAAATGAGAGTTTTTAAATTCCGAACCATTATCAGAGCGAATTGCTCGCATCCGACCATTTCTCTCATTCTTCAACCTTAAGACCAGGTCATGAACATGCTGAAAAACCTCATCCTTAGACTCTAAGAAAAATACCCATGAGAACGGAGAAAAATCGTCCACGATCACAAGAACGTACCACTTTCCACCGACAGATCGAACCCGGGCTGGACCAACAGTTTCCATATGCAGCAACTCGCCCGGATACGAAGTCATCACCTGAGTTACAGGTGTGTGAGAAGTAGCCACCATCTTCCCGTGGCGACAAGGATGGCAAACAAGGTCCTTTTCCATCTTAAGCTTGGGCAATCCTCAGATGAGACCTAAAGAGCTTAATCTGACTAGCAGATCAAAACTCAAATGGCCTAACCTCCTATGTCACTTCCAGAGCTCAGAAGAGGAACCAGCCACCAAACAACGAGAAGGGCCAAAAGCACTAGAGAAGTCAATCCGAAAAACTCTACCAAAAGGTAAAATCTGGCAAATCAAGACTCCTCTAGAATCAACAACAGAAGAATTGCCCTTCTTAAATCGAACTTCTAAACCCTCCTCAAGAAGTTACGAAACAAAAATCAGATTAAAACCAAGTTTTGCAACCAAAGCAACATCTTTCAAAGAGAAGTTTTCAGAAATTCGAATAGAACCAACTCCAAGTACCTTCCCTTGACCATTGTCCCCAAAAGTGATATATTCCTTGGAGCTCATGGGGCTGAGGCTGAAGAACCACCGGCGATGTCCCGTCATGTGGCGAGAGCATCCTGAGTCCATGATCCACATGTTCTCCAAGCCTCGATCCTGCACATCAGTGGTCAAAAGAATGAGCACACGGTCCGACACTAGGGTTAGCAAAAGAACTGAACCAGTGTCGAGCCATCTGCTCAAAGGAAGGAAAAACACAAGGAGAAAAACAGTTAGGACCAAAACACGACTCTCTCTCAAAGAGCGGTCTCCTAAACTGTCTAAAGCCTCGGCTGCGAGGTCCGGGACCGTATAGAAAACAACCCAGAACTCCACTGGAACGATAACCACCCACTGGAGCACGGTCCTGAAAGTCGTCTCCCCTACCACCACCAACACGACGCACCCTGGCCTCTAGCCTCTCACCGCACCGAGGAACCCTAGGAACCCTCTGTCTACCACCCTGCTGGTAGAACTGATCCTGCCTAAACCCATCCTTTCTAACCCTCTCAGCACGCTTCCTCCTGAAGCAAAACTCCTCAAGATGCCCATCTCTCTGGCAAAACTCACAGTGAAAGTGTGGCTTCTTGGGATGTGCTTGGGTGTTGGGTTTTTTAGGCTTGGTGGCTTTTGGTGGATTCTTTACTTTGGAGGGTCCTGGTAAGCTATCAAGGTGAGTTGTGAGGTTTTTGGGTTTGGGGATCCAGACAGACTTCTTGGGTGGAGTTCTGGGCTTCTCATGGATCACTCCATCTACAGGCTGATCGGTTTTGCAAGAGTCAGTGGTGTGGATGATGTGCACCGGGGTGCGATTTGTGGCCCGATCTTCCGATAGGTTCGATTGAGGCAACGAGTGGACGTTGACGTTTTAAGGCTTCCGGTCAGCGATCGGAACCTTGCAATC
>KE371085.1:273131-285240 GCA_000418225.1 Zizania latifolia | reverse complement strand
GCCCATCGCAGTCACCGCGCGCGCGCCACGCCGCCCGTCACCGCGTCAAGCGCCACGCGTCACCAGCGAGGAGGGAAGGAGGGGCAGGGGAGAAGGAGAAGGCTGGCCGGTGGGAGGAAGGAGAGAGAGAGAGTGGCTTGCGAAGGAAGGAAAGGAAAAGGGTGGGAGGAAGAAGACACCCCAAAACAAAAGAGATTTTCAATTTGATTCAAAATCCTCAAGTTTACAAGGTGGGTTGAACCCCCTTAAATAGCCCAAGTGGACCAAGGAAATGACACACTTACCCCTAGGGTTTTTCGATACAGACTCGAGGCCCACAGGGCAAAAATGTAAAAACAGACTCCAGATATTTATTCGATGCCGGACTTTACGTGACTCTCACGACACCGCTAGAATTGATGCCATTAGCACTTTCCGTTGTGTAGGTGACGGTTTTACGCCGAAACCGTCAAAGCGCTTGCCGCCCTTGCGCCGTGCACCCGGATTGGACCGACCCGACCCCGCGGCTCCTCAGCCCGGCAATCGCCTATCCGTGTACCTGAGTCGCACCGGCCAACGCCACGGCAAGTCATCTTCACTTGCCGCCTTTGCTCCATGTACCCGGATTGGACCGCCATGATCTCGCGACTCCTTCAGCCCGACGATCGTCCGTCCGTGGACCTGAGTCACACAGGCAACACCACGGCAAGTCACCTGCCTCCCTTCGAAGGACTTCTCTTCATCATCTTCTCTCTTTCGTTGACAATCACTCATCATCCCCATGGCTCCTCAGTGGCGCCAAAGGCGATGATCGATCCTCCAGCTGATGAGTCGGCTGCTGTAGAGGCCGCTGCAGGTGCAATGGTAGAGGGCGGTGTTGAGGGGGTCATTGATCTTCCTTAGGGAGCTGGTTTGGGAGTGCAGCCCCCAGCCCTAATGGCGGTGGATGGCCTCGAGCCAGAGGCTGTATCAGGTGCCCTAGACATGGAGGTTGCAGCCCTCGAGCCTTCCCTAGGCTCGATGCTAGGGGTAGCCACCCCCCTCCTATCATAGCTTGCAGACGTAATTCCTATTTCCTCCTTGGTACATCTTTTTTCTGAGCCATTGTTTTAATGGTTGCCTGTGTTCTACAGTTGTTCCGGGCACAGTACGTGCCGGAGGCAGGGTGCGTGGCAACCCTTGAGGCCGAGGTTGAAGAACTCCACCGTGAGCGCGACAATCTCCTGGCCGAGAATGCTGAGTTGTTGCGTAGGGCGGTTGCGGCAGAGACCTCCGTGGCCGGCGCAGCGGTGATGGCCGATAATGCCACTCAAATGGCAGAGGAGGCCGAATGCCAAGCAGCAGCCTTGAGGATCATGGTCGAGAAGGAGAGGGAGGTTGAAGAGAACCACCTGGTGGGCCCTCAAAGCGGCGAAGGGGTCGACGGAGTCGTCTGCCACCGAGTATCAGAGTAAGCTTTTCTCGGACAATTATCCTTTATTCTTAATTACTTTTTGTCGCTTGGTCTTAGTCTACATCAATCTTCTGCTTGTAGGGAGGCATGACTAGGACCGGACTCATATCCGGGAACTCGAGGAGGAGGCAGTCGAGGTTCGCACGGTGATCAAGCGCGTATACTCACTCCTGGTCGAGGACGCCGACACGGAGTTATGGGATAAACTTGAGGGGTTCGAGACCCAGCTCTGCCTCCTTGTTGACAAGGCGGTGAAGTCTAGGGCCGAACAAGCTTTAGTTTACATCTGGGCCCACTTCCCGTTGGACGAAGCCACAGCGTTCCGGTAGGAGGTGGAGGGCGTTGCTGCCATGATCGCCGAAGATCTTTAATTCCTACCTCCTCCTAAGGATCCTGCTGCGTCTCTCGAGGCCTAGGATCTGGCCGTGTCATCCTCGAGGCCCAAGATCTGGCTGCATCGTCTTCCGAGGCTCGAGATCCGGCTGTGTCGTCCTTCGGAGAGTAGTTATGTTATAACCTGCACCAATATCAATGATGATTAGTGTAAAAACTCTATGCTTTAAGAACTTCTGGCTCTTCTTTTATGAAGTAAAGATAGCTTCTTTGCCATTCGCAATTTTTAAGTTTTAACTGCATTTTTATCTCAAGGAACTTTAGGCCGTATAGTACTCGACGCGTGGCTCTTAGGCTACGCACGCGCCTGCCGACATCAGGTTGAATAAGCCCTCAAGGAATTCGCAAGTTTATGGTTTTTACTAATCCTTCACGTGCCCGAAGCGAGATTTCGAGCCCCCGGTATTGCCATATAGTCTCTAGTGCAGGGAACTAATGTCGCTTATACACCGATCCTAACATTAAGCATCACGAGTTCTCGAGGCCACTGGGACTTGAAGTTGAGGCTTTGGGACTCGAGCCCCCGAGGGACTTAGCTATTAGTCGGGCGCCGAGAGGGCGCAAACGCTAACTCTTTTTGGCTCGTGCGGTTGCTAATGCTAAACCCAGAGCAAATCCATAAGGGCACAACCGTTTGAGCTAGACGTGCGACGCTTCGCCTTGACTCTTACAGGGCTCGAGCCTAGTGATTATTGCTGACGAAGATAAATGACATGGTTTTACTTAGTAAAAAACTTAAACTTTATTTCATATAAGGCAAAGAGTCCATAGCTGAAAAAAGAAGGGTGAAGATCAATCTTGACGGCGTTTGTTGTCTTCGACAAAATTCGAGGTGGAGTCGGGTTAAAGCCTTTTGGCGGTGGCTTATCTCGACGTCAATCCCCATTGGCTCATCGTCTTCTTAGCTTTGATCTGCTACTCCTCATGCATTATGACATTCTCGTTAGTCTTCTTGCGCCACACTTTCTTTTGGGTCTGACACTTGCGTGGTCGATTCTTGGTGTTGTCCCTCTGGTCCCCAGCGTCATCACGCCCATCCTCTTCTGAGCGGTCGAACCTCCGCCTGTCCTTCCGAGGCCTCTAGTCATTCCTCCCAGGTCTTCTGTGCCGCAGCCTTGTTGACTCGGTGTGGCAGGAGGAACTAGATCCGAGAGCCATGGTATAGTCGTCGGCGGATCCGGACCATGTCCTAGTAAACCGTCTAGCGAGGTAGCCTCCAGCATGCTCAGGAAAATCCTCCCGATGTCGGGAGCCTTAGGGAGGTGATTCCCCGAAGCTCTATTGGAGGCGTCGGATAACTTGTTCGGCTACTTGATCAGAGAGTTGGCCCAGAGCCACCTCTTATACGGTGTCAGCCAGCCTTTCCGTGGCTTGATCCTCCTTTCGTGGGAGAAAAGGATTGAGACTCTGGCTCAATGACCGCTCGGGGGTTGGGGCCAAATCGAAAGGAATCAACATTTTGAGCCAATCGTCCACATACGTTGTGTTGCCCAAGATGAGCATTGTCCTGGGCTTGGCTGAGAGTTGACGTGATAATGCCATCGGATCCTGGTGAAAGCGACGTGACCCCCTACCTAGTGTGCCAACTATCGGTGAATCACCGATCAGTCCACCCAAGAGAGTACCTGAGGTAGTGATTAGATGTGTATAAGGGAAACACAATGCCTTCGAACCCTATGGTCGACTCTGAAACACAAAAGCCAAGGTTTATATTGATTCAGGCCTCCCGGAGGATAATATCCCTCCATCTAGTGTTTTGGTGCATACTATGATGGTAGATCTTACAATACAATGTAATCAAGCTATGGAGGCTTGAGGCATCGAAAGAAGGTAATCCTAACGACCCAAGACTCTATTCCGAGTAGAACTTGGATTGCCTACCAAACTCGGGTACTAAATCCCTAATTACAAGGATTCCGGTACAAATAAATCTCTTGATATCATATCTGGAGCTTGACTATCCAATAATGGCTCAACTTTCCTTATCAAAATCAAACCCCTGTTCATGGGCCATACCAAACGGTCAATGCTGGTCTTGGCCTGTCCTTGCTCTGGTCTGATAAGCCCAACTATGGGGTACCCGGGGGTCATATCCCCGACAGTTGCTATACCCTATTCCTTAATCACCTTGGGACTAAAATTTGACTAGTTAGATTTCCATTATGATTTAACTAGATTGCATAGGATTGCTTAGTCTTGCCACTACTAGAAAAATCAACATCCAAGACGAATTACTTTTGTCATAGTAAATGCCAATATCGTCATTGACATATATCTGTGACAAACGTATGACGAAATTCTAGTCGTCACCTTTGTCGCGTCACATTTGTTGCACAGTGATGATTTAGCGTATTTTGTCATAGATAAGGTTACAAATATGACGATTTAGCCCATGTCACTGAACTATTTCAGCCGACGTATCCAACAGACACGTGTACGATGAAGAGGTTGACACATGTATGATGAAGAGGTTGACACATGTACGATTTCCTGGTTGACACGTGTACGATTTCCTAGTTGTTCCTGGTTGACACGTGTACGATTTCGTGGTTGACACGTGGCATCACATGCGCGATGACGTGGCGGCACGTGCGCGATGACGTGGCGGCACGTGCGCGATGACGTGGCGGCACGTGCGCGATGACGTGGCAGAACGTGCATGATGACGTGGTGGGTGTTACGTAATGACATTTGTTTTTCGTCATAGAAAATTGACGAATTTGAAAATGCAGCGGCTGTAACATTTGGGTCTGGCCTGAGCTCCACAAAATTCCATTTGTACTCATTCCAGAAACAGAAAAGCACTCCAATCCATCAAGCACAAACGTAGGTTCATACATCACAAACTTAATGTTCATACAACCAAAGTTCCAAAACACAGAAACCACAAGTTCACACACATCATTGGTTCACAGAGAATGTGTAAAGGAGTGGTAGATGCAGGGTAGGATGAGCAGAGAATAATGGGGTATAAGTTCTTGGAGGATGATGAGTAACAACAGATCGTGCCAGAATAGTCGATCAAAGGACAGACAGGGTAAGCCGACCAGAAATGGACGGCGGAGCAGTAGAAGTCGGTGCTTCGGTTTTAGAATCCTCTGAGATTGTAATGTTATGTTTTGGTGTTCTCTGGAATTGTAATGACATATTTCAATGTTCTCTGAAATTGTAAAGGAAGAAATCAAAATATGTGAAGTGTAATGGTATTTTCAGTATATATAGAAGATTTTCAATAGATGGTAATAATAATGTCAATTTTGTGCATTGTGTCCCTTATGATCTGTCCCACAGCTAGTTTCATTCATCACCAAGTGGGCTTTGCCATGTAAAAACAGTTTTAGCTAATTGTGAAAACACATAAAATCAGTTTAATTACCACTTTAGTGACTTTTGAACTACTTGATGTGATTTTGAATTAAGCCAGCTTCTGTTATTCTGAATTAAAGGTTCATTTGTTCAGTAAAAAGTACTGCCATAGTGTAAAGAATTCATAATTGAATTATTCTGTGTTGCTAAAGTAATTTGTAGTCATTTCAGGTTTTCAACCTGAACTCTTAATTGAATTGTGACCACTTGAAGCTGGCCTCCTGTGTATTCTGTATCAGTAAGGTGATGTGCAACCAAATAACTTATGACCTGTGCTGCTTCAATCAATTTAGAAATTCAAACATATGTTGGCTCTGCAGCAAACATCATGGTGTGTTTACAGAATGTATGTACTTGATAGAATGACAGTTAACAGTCAAAAAAGACAGGTACTGGAGATTCATACATTAACATCCCAAAAATGTTAGTTAACAGCCAAAACATACTCTAAAACATACAACCTAATCATTATCATTACATTCCATGAGATCTCTATCATTCTCACTAAAATACTTTAAGATAGTGACATCTTTAGAACCTTCAGAGTCACTGTCTTCAGCCATGTCTTCTTCCCTTCTATTGATAAGAACTTGTAAGTTACCAGCAACAGTAGATATTTCTCCATCTACACGCTGGTACACTGGTGCAGGCTCATCTAAGCCATCATCATCAATTGCTTCCCTTTGATCTAGATCTTGCACCACAAGTTCATTATTAGAACCAGTCTCATCTTGGTGCACATTGGTCAACTCTGTTTCAGTGACATCGTACATGCTCCTATGTTCAAATTTTTGGACAACACGCTAATTTTGGCCAAACAGTGTCCTCCACATAGAAGACCTTTCTTGATTGAGTTGCTAATATAAATGGATCTGTCTTGTACCAAAACCTCTCAATATTAATAGATCTAAAATGGTCATCATCTCTAATGGTTCTAGCTTTGCCATCTTGACTGAACCACTCACATCGAAAAAGTACCACCGTTCAATGGAATTCCAAATTGGAGTTGTAGTTCAACTCTAATATCTGTTTTAGCTGACCATAAAATTCAGTGAACACTCCGTTATGTGATCCATCCACCAGCACACCACTATTTTGTGTCTTCCTTTGTCTGTTATGGTCAATAGTGTTATACCGAACACCATTCACACTACATGATGCCCATACTTTCACTCTAAGGTTAGGACGACATGATAATGCATATAGCCCTTCATTAACCTCTTCACGATTATCCTTCCATAGCGTCTTGATCTAAGAAAGCAAAATAAGTGAAAAATTGAAATATATAAAAAACAATAATTCAGGATGACATGACCTGATCATGTGAAGTTAAAAATACTTCTGGAACCACTTACATGACTACTAAACCAAGCAGAAAATTCATTTTCCAACATTTTCTCAACATCATGGGCCCCTTCTTTCTGTAACTCCTCTCTAAACATGCTGCACACACAGTTTAGAATACTTATTAGTCATGCATGTTATACAAAAAAATACAATTCTATAATTAGCCATTCATGTTATACAAAAAATACTCACCCCAAATATGGCTCTACCTCATCACGGTTGTTTAGCACATACCAACAAAGCTTGTCAAATTCTTTGTCCTCAAGATATGTAACCATGTTGGCTCCTAAGAGTTTAACACCATGCTGAAAAATAGAGAGGTCACCATCTGATACTCCCTCCCATTTGTCATCATCCCGATTAAATCTAGTGGCAACATCTTCCATGTACCTTGAGCAAAAGGTCAAGGCCTCATTAGCTACGTATGTCTCGGCGATGGATCCTTTAGGTCTGGCCCTATTCCTCACATACCCCTTCAAACTACCCATTTGACGTTCGATCAGGTACATCCATCCATATTGTACAGGACCTCTTAGGAGTGCTTCATCAGGTATATGGACAACCAAGTGGACCATCACATCAAAAAAGGCAGGAGGAAATATTTTCTCCAGCTTGCATAGGATCACAGGGATTTCTGCTTTCACATGTTTGATTGTATCAACCTTTAGTTTTCTACTGCATATCTCAAGAAAAAATTTACCCAACTCTACAACTGTTTCATATATGTCCTTGTGCACTAGTCCCCGAACACCAACAGGTAAAATTCTTTGGAGGAGGACGTGACAATCATGAGTTTTGAGGCCCTACACCTTGGAACCATCTGCACTAATGCATCTTGTCAGGTTGAAAGCGTATCCATATAAAAACCGTATACTTTTCAGAAATCCACAAAATACAACCTTTTCTTCTTTCTTCAAGGCATACCATGCTGCTAGAATAGAAACTGAATTGCCATCTTGTTCTAAATGCAAGTCAGCTCGTATGCCCGTATCCTGCAAATCAAGTCTCGCATTAACTGTATCCTTATTCTTGCCCTCAAGACAGAGTATTATGCCCAGAAGGGCATCACATATATTTTTCTCTATATGCATCACATCAAGATTATGTGGTAGCTTCAAGTTTTTCCAATAAGGCAGTTTCCACAAAGCGGACTTGTGGCTAAACAATTTTGGCTCATCGTCCTTCTCTCCACGCTTCCTTTTCTTGCTACCATCAGGCTTACCAGGCCTAACATCTTTTACCTTCTCTAGACACTCCAACGTCTCCTCTATACTCAACTTTCCTGGCTCAACACGGTTTTCACGGTGTCTATCAAAGGCCAAGCTTCTTCGCCACTTGTGAGTTCTTGGAAGGTAGCGACAGTGTCTAATATAACATATCTTTTTTCTTAGCCTCCTTGACAATGGATCTCTGTTATAATAAATACATGCATAGTAACCTTTAGTAATTCACCCTGACATAACCCCCAAAGCTGGATAATCATGGATGCACCATAGTACTGCAGCACGAAGGTCAAACTTTGAACCACTCAATGCATCATAAGTTCTGACACCCTCCTAGAGTTTTAATAAATCCTCAATAAGAGGTTCTAAGAATATGTCAAAGTCCTTGCCTGGAGACTTTGTTCCTAGGATGAGCAATGCTATGATGCAATTGGATGCATCGGTGCATGACCATGGTGGTAGATTGTATACCTTTACAAGTACAGGCCACATGCTATACGATGTTTTCATGTTGCCGAATGGATTGAACCCATCTGTAGCTAAACCAAGCCTTAGGTTTCTTGCATCTGCAGCGAAGCTTGGATACACTTCGTCAAAGCTTTCTAGGCATCGCTATCTGCTGGATGGCTCATTTCATTGTCCACAGGAACCCGCTTTGTCTTGTGCCACTGGGTCTCCTCAGATGTTGCTTTGGATGCAAACATCCTCTTCAGCCTGGGTATAAGATGAAAATGTCTCAAAGCCTTTTTAGGAAGCCGTTTGTCACCATCTCCATCTATCCACCTAGATTCCTTGTATTTTGGGTAATTGTCCAGCTTAGCAAAATTATTCCAAAACAACACACAATTATTCTCACAAACATGGATTAACTCATATCCAAGTCCCAATTCTCTGAGATACTTCTTTGCTTTGTCATATGATTCTGGAAGATCACAATTAGGGAATGACCCTGACAATAACTTCAATAATACAGTAAATGCTATGTTGCTGATCCTATAGAATGACTTGATATGAAGCAATCTGACTAGAAAGGAGAACTTTGAGTGCATAGAACTGGGGCAAAGAGCATGTTTTGCATCGTCAAGAACTTTAACAAACTTAGGCTATTGTCCATCTTCTTCTGCAGCTGTATATAGGTCTGCAAGCATCTCTGTCATACCCTCATCTTCATTATCGTGCTCATCCAAATCCAACACACCTAATTGATTAGGTTCATTTGCATCCTCTGCATATTCCACAATCTCATCATAAAATCCTTCTCCATGGTGAACCCACCGACTATATGTAGCTGACATCCCAAAGAGATGGATATGGTCATGCACTTCATGCGGACTCCATGAAGACCGATTCAGACATCTATGACATGGGCAAAATATATCATCGTCCTCATGGAATCTATCTCGAACAAAAGACATGAACTATGCAACGCCCTCCATGTAGGTACTACTAAACCGAGTAACATGAATCCACATTCTGTCCATCTACTGAATACAATAACAAAAACCTCTAATTAGCTATGAATTCTTTCCATGAAAAACATCTCCACTGCAAAACATCGAAGTACCATGAAAATCTATGAATTCTATGCCATGGGAGAGGACAATACCTATTGTTGGGGATACCACTGCTGCACAAACTCATCGTCATAGCTGAAGTAGTCACCTTAGCACCAACTCGCCATCGCTAGAGATAGCCACTGCTGGCCACCGCTGCAGGACGTCAGAGCAGGACGCCCGAGCAGGCCACCGCAGCTACCGATGGAGCTGGTAGCTGGAGCAGGCCGGTGCGGCTGCCCACTGGAGCAGGCCAGAGCAGTTGCCCGTCGGAGAAGGTCACAGCAGGTGCCCACCGAGGAAGGCCACAACAGCTGCCCACCAGAGCAGGCCGCCGCTGCATGAATCCCGATTGGATCTGGGTGGCAACACGCTGGCACGGTGAAAGGGTCATATGAAAGATCTAATAAGAAAAAAACGTTACCATTTATAAGCACGTCCAATCTTGTAGTCCAATGGTAAGCCAACTCGGTTCTGAACTAGCAGGTGTCGTGTTCGATTCCCAGACCCCGCACATTTAAAAAAAAATACACTTTTATGACAAAGCATTATCTGACAGGTGGGGCCTGAACGGTGAAACCGTATAGTTTCACTTCTATGACGAATCTCTGTTAATTTATATGATAAATATTTTTACTTCACCACAGTTGTATGAAGGGGCTGATGCCCACATCCAACATCCATGACGAGCAAGGTAGAATCGTCATTAATTAACCTTATTCAGTGACCAAAATTTGAATCGTCATTCTCAAATTGTCATAGATCAAAGGATTTCTAGTAGTGTGCTTAGAAACTAGTGTCGCCTAATCATGCTCATTAATGCCACTTGCTACCCTAGTGTTGATTTATTGAATTAATGCTCACCTGTGAACTGGTTCATGATTAATTCCACTAAAACTTGATTAAGGTGGGTTGTGAGTACATGGTTTTGCTAGTCATACTCATGACACTTAAGGATCGGTTCGCGAGACACTGTTGCAATGCCTTACATCACTTACCACAAGCCAGCGTGGGCAACGGTGCGACCTATAGCCTAGGGATTCTAAGTAGAGCATCAAGACCGTCGGTAGCCCTATACCCTTCAAAGTCTCTACTATTGTGGATAGGAACGTCAGGTGCATCTATGCTAGGGCATCAGGGTAGATGGCAGCATAGGGTGCGAAGCTTAGAGGATCTAGGTGAAAGGGTCGTATCACAATCATTTTCTGAGGTACTATGGTGGTATTGAGGTGCATGGTGACATGTTATAGGACTGTGTCTTGTGAGTAAAGTTGTGCACCTCTGATCAGAGTAAAACTATTCGAATAGACGTGCCCACGGTTAAGGGCGAGCTACTTAATCTTTCATGATTATCTTTCATGATTAGTCCCACTGTTACTTAATTAATCTGATGTTTATCTTTGTTTAATCTGGTTAGCTCTGGTTTAGAGTGTTTTGGTTGGTTTTGAGCCTAATAACTCTGGGTAGAGTTATTCAGTGAATGGATAATTATGTTCTAATGTTTCCACTTAATTAGATTAACTTTTAAAATTCTATTCTTTCTTTAATGTTGCTTTTATGCAAAAGAGCCCTATTATGTCTCCTTTTGTTATCCCTGTATATTCTTTATATTCTGCTTGGATGGCCTATTGAGTATTCAAAATATCCACCCTTGCATTCCCCACCATCAGAAGAGAAGTTTGTCAGCGAAGATAAAGGAGGTGCCTTTTGAGCTAGCCCAGTCAAGTTTGCCTATGGAGTAGAGTCATCGCTGCGTTGTTTAGAAGTCGTTTATCTGAATAATTATTATTTTGAGGTTCTAATGCCACCTCTGTAATAAAGTACTTTATTATGTCATTTGTAAACAAATTATGTTTTTAATTTCTAATAAATTATCTATTTGTATCTCGGCTGATTCCTGGATGAGGATTCTTTCTGCGCAATAAATCGTCAGGAAATGATTGGAATTTTTAGGCGTGACGTTAGGGGATCTAGGTGAAAAGGTCATATCATAGTTCTTTTTCGAGGTATCGTGGTGGTATCGAGGCACATGGTGACATGTTGTAGGCTATGTCTTATGGGTAAGTTGTGTATCTCTGATCAGAGTAAAACTATTCGAATAGACGTGCCCAGGGTTGGTGAGCTGCGTAATGTTTTTTGTGATTAGTCCCATGGTTACTTAATTAATATGTTGTTTAATTCTGTTTAACCTGGTCAGCTCTGGTGTAGGAGTCGTTTGGTTGGTTTTGGGCCTAATGACCCTGGGTAGGGTTATTCAGCGAATGGTTAATACTGTTTTAAGATGTTCAACTAATTAGAATAACTTTTAAACTTATACATTTTCTTTAAATGTTGTTTTTATGCAAAAGAACCATATTATGCCTTTCTTTGTTATCTCTATGTATTTTTCTACTTTGTCGTTGAGTGTCTTGTTGATTATTCAAAATACCCACCCTTGCATTCCCCCAACCAGAAGAGGAGTATGTCAATGAAGACGAAGATGGAGCCTTTTGAGCTGTCCCAGTCAAGTTGCCTGTGGAGTAGAGTCGTCACGTTAAATCAGGAGTCAATTATTTTATTTATTATTAATGTTTTGATGTTCCAATCTGCATCTGTAATAAAGTACTCTTATTATGTCATCGTAAACAAATTATGCTTTTGATTTCTAATAAATTGTCTATTGTGTACCTCGGCTGATACCTAGACGAGTATTCTTTCTACACAATAAATCGTCAGGAAATGGTTAGAGTTTCTGGACGTGACACTGTGCTATGGGCCTGACCTGCCCGACACGTCGTTTGGCCAACACTATGATT
>KE371085.1:232381-255693 GCA_000418225.1 Zizania latifolia | reverse complement strand
CCTGTTCCAGACTCCACGCCGCCGCCGCCATGAACGTTCCAGCCTTCGGATCTGCTCCAGCGAGGGCGCGGCGTGGCACGGCGTCGCAGAGAGGGGAGGGCGTGGCGCGGCGTCGCAGACTCGCAGCTAGGGCGTGGCACGGGGCGGCGTCACAGCTCCGAAGAGGCATCGTCAGATTGGCTGGAGAAGAAGAGCTTAGAAGAGGAAGAGAACTAGAGAAGGAAAGAGGAAGAGAAGAAGAAAAGAGATAAAAAGGAAAGAGAAGGAAAAAGATAAAAAAGGAAAGAGAAGAGGAAGAGAAGGAAAGAGATAAAAAGGAAAGAGAAGAGGAAGAGAAGGAAAGAGAAAAAGAAAGAAAGAGAAAAAAGGAAAGTTACTTTTTATAATTTGATTTAAATGATTTTTAATATATGGGAAAAAGGAAAGCCACTCATCGGAATTTACTTTAAATGATTTTTAATAAATGAGGAATTCAAAACTTTTAGAGATGAGATAGTTTTATGTATTTTATGCTATATTTGTATTGCTATTTTAATGTAATAAATCTTAGACTATGACTATTGTGCTACATTAAGTCTCTTTTGTATTACATTTGTATTGCTATCGACTTTGCATTTTCATGTCCTAGTGGTCGTAATATATTTGATTGCTCGCCACGCCGATGTGTCTATGGTGACGTCACGCCGTGCACCATAAGCGCTGTAATGTTGTGAAGGTGGTAGGTCGCTGTGTCGCCGTAACAACTATGGAATAGAATGATTCTTGCAATTTTAGTAGATTTAGCTTTACTAAAGCCTGGATTCTCAATTTAAACTTGTAAGAGACATTGTCATGTGGGGACTCCAATACTTCCGGCACAAGAAAAAGGAAGAATCCAGGAAGGAGTTCCCCAAGGCTGGCAAAGCCCATGCCCAAGAATAGTAGTTACTATTTTATCTCTACTTATAGTTTAGATAGATAAATATATCTCCAGGGAATTAGCTAGGAAGTTACCAGAGAATAGCATGATATAAGTTAAAGGATTGATTAGCAATAAAACAGATTAGATTGAAGTCAATACCTGTCTCAAGGTCCTGCCTCACCGATGCGTTTCCATCATGGCTCCACTGTGCTGACAAGGTCCAGGACTGAGGTCTCCAATCTCCTTCAAGTAAAACCTTCGTTCCCGTTTAACCTCCTCCAGAATCAGTGCCTGCAACAACATGCTGTAAATGATTGGGTGTTGCAAAACATTATTTGGGGCAATTATTGGGTTGAAAGTAATTAGGTGAAATCATTGAAACAACTCCATTAACCTAGTCAGGTTCAGAGGAGGCACTGGGTGCTGTTTTTCCCTAGTGAACCATTGGTTTGGTCTGGTTTTTATAACATTGTTCTGAACTATGTCATGTCATATGGCGTGCTTTTAAAAATGTTCTAAATTTTTTAGTCAGCTGATAATTTGCTTTGCTATTAACTTATTATTGGAGTTGATCCTCCCTAATTTCATTTTATGGCACAATTACTAATCATTTTACAATCTTTTTGTCATAGGTGCTTGAGACAGGTGATGATTTAGGGGAGGTTACGGAAACCGTTGACTATTATGTTCAAGCAAGTACAATTGCTGCTGGTAACTTGTTTGGGAGGTATGCCAGTGATAGCATTTTCTGTGATTGATATCAATTATGTAAATACTAGTTTGACATTATCTGCTGCAGAATAGATAGATTGCATCCATCTTTCAGTCGTGTCCCCAATCAGTCTCGTGTGAATTGTAGCAACCTAGGATTTAGGGTGACATTAGTATGTCTTCTATGATTTGTTTTCTACAGATTTCAATTCATCTAAACTTATAAATTTAGTTACAATTGATGTCTTAGTTCCTACATTTTGTGTCATCATTATTTGATGCAGCTTAACACCTTTCAATAATTTTGAATGAAAATATGAAGATGATAAAAATCTAAGAGTACAGAACTACAGATACGCTGGCCACCTTGAAGTGATACATGCACAATACAGAGAGATGGCTTGATACAACCAAAGTATCGCAATATTGCCAAAGTATTTCCGAATAATTTCCAAAACAAAGAAAATAATATGTGATACTTCTCTTGTACGTTGTAATATGTTTTTGATATGCCTTGCCCTCGCCTGTCCTTCCTCCAAAGCAAGGCAATCCTCTCCCCGTCACTTGTCATCATCTCTCTGCAATGCACCTGTGAACAGCAAGGATGCATCTCAGAATGTGTAAAAGAGCTGGAGATTGGAGTGGGAGAAATAAATCGAGAGGAAGGACAAAGAGGTTCTAGTGCTATCAAGGTGTCACTAAAGCGTCGCCTTAGCGCTAAGGCGGCACAGCGCAGGCAAGGCGTCCCACCACCTTGGTTGCTGGGGGTGGCGGTGCAGCATGCGCTCGGCTAAGGTGGCTTGGCATGGGCACAGGCTCAGCAGTGGCACAACGCAGGCGCGAGCTCAATAGAGGAGGTGGCAGCGTGGTGTGGGCACGAGCATGTTGGCGGCGTGACGTGGGGTGTGTTTGACTTGGTGCAGTCGGCTAGGATTAGAAGATAGAGAGGGAGCAAGCTCGAGAAGCTGTGGGAGTGGGAAAGGCCAACATATGTGCTTGTTCGCTGCTTTAAATGGGCTTTTTAGTCTGGGCTTTAGTATGCATTGTCTTGTTATGGTTTTTTGTATTTTTTTGTATTTTTGATTGTGTACAAGGCGTTGCCTCGCCTTACATCTTACCACTTAGTCTGTAAGGGAGGAAGAGGTCAGTAGTCTCACCTTGCCTTACTGCCTTAATAACTATGGCGTGGGCTGCAAAGTCAAAACATGCATGCAGGTGATTACAATGGACCAAACTGGCCCATCTCTTCCTTTACTTTTTTTTCTTGTGATTGTATAATGGATTTTGTGGTCTACTTGTATTGTATGTGGCATAACATATCTCATGGCTGCAATTATATTTTAACATATGCATGTGCATACTCACGGACTCACCGTGTTGGTGTACCCCTTTCGAAAATTGCATATCACCGTATCACTGGTCTATGACTTAAGTTAAAATGAAGGAGAATTATGTAATTTCTATAATTTCATTTTTTTACTTTTTTTGCAGGCGGCGTGTCATACAGGTTTATGCGAAGGGTGCTCGTGTGCTTGATGGTTCTTTCATGACACAAGAGCTAAACTTTACTACACAAGCTTCAGAATCATCATCAAGTTCAGAGCCTCTTGGTGTGGCCTGTGCTTCCATTGCAGATCCATATGTTCTTTTGAAGATGGCTGATGGAACTATTCAACTTCTTGTAGGAGGTAATGCATATCGGATATTATTTGCTGTGTGCTTGTCCAAAGTTCAGTTAAACTTTGAAATTCTAGTCCCAGTATAAAGCTACAGCATGCAATGTGCCATACTGCCATATTGTCCAGTAGTTTGGAGAAAGTAGAGATTAAATAGGCATAGGAAGTTGAAGGGTACATAAATACCCATCCTACTTTCATACCATTTTAGAGGATGCAACAGACATGGTATGGTTTCCTGATAGATGGAGATAGAAGTTAGCAAACTGGTGTTTTGTCAATTTAGGTCTAAGCTGATGCATAGAATTGTGTTTTAATTATTGGGGTATTGACTCTTATTTCAGTGCCATCCTATGAATTTGTGTGAGGTTTCAATTTGGATCGATTGAATTTAAGGGAATCTAAGGGTTTAGGCAATATATGTTGCCTAATAATCCTGCGCCACTTTAAATATGGCATGTATCTTCTAAAATCAGGAAAGAATCTAGTATTTAAGGCTAGTTTCTGCGCAGATCTAGTAATATCTGGCACATATCTTTATATTAGTTAAGTGATCCTGCATGATCTCTTCAAGATACCAGGAGATAATCTAGGGAAGATAAGCTTCTAGTTTTGCCTAGGTTAAGTTTGGATAGTGCTGGATTTATATCATCACATCTTCTCCACTTAGAATGTTTCTACAACCTTTCTATTAGCAGAACTCTTTCTATACTCTGTAATTTTGCAAGCTATAAAAGCAGAGGAATAGAGGAGGGGGATGGCAGATCAATTAGCCGGCTAGAAATTGTCTCTTGCCTTCTACTTCTTGTGGTTTAGGGCTGACAAGTGGTATCAGAGCAATGTCAGCTTCGCCGGCGAGTCGAATCTCCACCACGCCACCAAGGATGAGGCGTGGGCATTCTCCGTCACGTCGATGGCAGCAACAAGATGGTGCTGATTTTGGTCGTGTGGTCGCTGTGCAGTCGCCGTGCAGCGCGTGGTGAGGGAGGTCGGTGGTTCGGCTCCCTACCTGATGGTCACAAAGACCAACTACAACGACTGGGTGCTCCTGATGCGCGTCATGCTCCAAGCAAGGGGTCTGGGAGGCCATCAACGTCGACAACGTCGAGCTCTAGGAGGACCGTATGGCGCTCAAAGCAATACTTCGCGCCATACCGCCCGAGATGATCTCGACGCTCGCTGTCAAGGAGACAACGAAGGAGGCCTGGGATGCCATCAAGACGATGCGCGTCGGAGTTGATTATGTGCGCAAGGTGAATGCGCAGCGAGTCTGCAAGCAGTGCGAAGCCATCCAATTTCGTGATGATGAGTCAGTGGACGACTTCGCACTCAGACTGAATGCCATTGTGAATCAGTTAGCCATTCTTGGTGATCTCGAACCGGAGGACAAGGTGGTTGAAAATTTTCTCCGAGCAGCACTAGAGAGGTACTCCCAATTGGTTCTTTCCATTGAAACTCTTCTAGATTTGTCCACTCTCGATTGAAGAGGTAACTGGGAGATTGAGGACGGTGGAGGATCGGAATCCACTCAAGAAACAAGAGTCCAGCAGCAAGCTCCTCCTTACGGAGGAGTGGGCCGCGCGGATGAAGGAGCGCAAGGGGAGAACTCTATCGGCAACAGCAGGTTCGGGAACCGTCGAAATCAAAATCGACGGAAGAACACCACCGAAGGCAAGGAGGCAAATAAGCAGGACATCTCCAAGGACAAGTGCTGCAACTATGGTAAGCTTGGCCACTGGGCCAAGGATTGTCGCAGCAAGCCGAAGCCCACCTGATGAAGGACGACGATGAGCCCACGCTACTCTTTGCGGTCGGATCGGCTAAACTGAACCGCGAGCCTTCAGCGACCACCCTAGAGCCTTTGGAGGACAACGACGATGAGCCCACGCTGCTCTTCGTGGTCGGATCGGCTGAACTGAACCGCGAGCCTTCGGCGACCACCCCAGAGCCTTTGGAGGTAGCACCTACGCCGGAGCCCGCTGCACTTCATCTTCTGGAGATCCTAGCGTAGCTTGATGGTGACGCCGAGTGGAATGACCGCATGTGGTACATCGACACCGGCGCTATCAACCACATGACGGGCTCTCGCGGTGTCTTCTCCGAGCTCGACACCGGCATCTAGGGCACGGTGAAGTTTGGAGATGGATCTCTCATGGAGATCGAAGGCTAGGGAACGGTGTTGTTCGCTTGCAAGAATGGCGAGCACCGTGCCTTGATGGGAGTCTACTACATCCCCCAGCTCACCTCCAACATCATCAGCGTCGGGCAACTTGATGAGAATGGTAGTGAGGTGTTGATCCATGAAGGTGTCATGAGGATCTGGGATAATCAAAGACAATTGCTCGCTAAGGTATACCGCTTGATGCGGCGCCTTTACAATTTGCTGCTTGATGTCGCGTAGCCTGTGTGCCTTTCTGCACGCAGCCCGTGTGCCTCTCTGCGTGCAGCTCTGAGGAGGCCTGGTGCTGGCATGCGTGCTTTGGTTACCTGAATTTTCAGGCCTTGCGGAAGCTAGCCCAGTAGGACATGGTGCGCGGACTCCCGGCGGTCGACCACATCGAGTAGGTGTGCCATGCTTGCCTCGCGGGCAAGCTGAGCCACACCTTCCCTCAGCACACCGACTACCGTGTCGACGAAGTTCTCGAGCTTGTACATGGAGACATCTGTGGGCCCATCACACCGACCACGCTGAGAGGGAATCGCTACTTCCTGCTGTTGGTCGATGACAAGAGCCGCTTCATGTGGCTACGTATCCTAGCTAGAAAAGACCAAGCACTTCAGGCCATCAAGCAGTTGCAGGCGGCGGTTGAAGTGGAGTCTGGGCGCAAGCTAAGAGCGTTGTGCACGGATCGAGGCGGCGAGTTCACCTCAGTGGAGTTCAGCGAATACTGCGCCGATTAGGGGGTACGACGCCAACTTGCCTCCTATTCTCCGCAGCAGAATGGAGTCATCGAGCGGCGGAATCAGATTGTCGTTGCAATGGCCCAGAGCATGATGAAGGCCAAGAACTTACCCAGAAGGTTCTAGGGGGAGGCGGTGTCCACCGCTGTGTTCTTCCTCAACCGGTCACCGACCAAAAGCGTTGACATGATGACTCCTTATGAAGCATGGTGTGGAAAGAAACCAACGGTGAGCTATTTTCGCACGTTTGGCTACGTGGCTCATGTGAAGAACGTGAAACCACACCTCCAGAAGCTTGAAGACCGGAGCGCGCTGATGGTGTTTGTCGGCTACGAAGCCAGCTCAAAGGCATACCGGGTGTACAATCCGGTCACCAATTGCGTGCATGTCTCGAGGGACATCGTCTTCGACGAGCAAGCCCAGTGGAACTGGGAATCGGAGCAGCCCGAAGGTACACCGTCAAGTGCTAACCATTTCACTATGGAATATTCCACGGTTGTCACAAGGACACAGGGATATGCACATCTAGCCGCATAAGCTTCAACAGGAGCTTCACCAAGCACTCTAGAATTGGTAGGAACATCGACGATAGTGGTCGTTGAGTTTGCCACACCACCGACTGACGCCGATTATGAAGATGATGAACTGATCTGCTTCTACGCGCTGGATAGCATTCTCGGACTAGCACCCGTGCCCTCGGCGCGACGGGAGCTCTCCGAGCCTGAAGACCCCCCTGCTCACTTCACCTGAGGAGCCGGCCTCGTTCAAAGAAGCAGAGCAGAATCAGTCTTGGAGGTGGGTGATGCTAGAGGAGATGGAGTCAATCGAGAGCAATCACACGTGGGAGCTAATTGATCCTCCTACAGATTGCCACCCGATCAGACTCAAGTGGGTCTACAAGGTGAAGCGGGTCGAACATGGCAACATCGTCCGGCACAAGGCGCGTCTTGTGGCCAAAGGGTACGTGCAGCGACCAGGCATCAACTTCGAGGAGATGTTCGCGCTAGTCGCTCGCATGGACTCTATGTGGCTGCTACTTGTAGTGGCAGGAACGGAAGATTGGGAGGTCCATCATATGGACGTGAAGACAACATTTCTCAATGGCGAGTTATCCAAGCTGGTCTATGTCGCGCAGCCACTAGGTTTCGTGCGCGATGGGGAAGAACACAAAGTACTCTGGTTGAAGAAGGCCTTGTATGGGTTGTCCCAGGCGCCCCGTGCATGGAACTCGAAGCTTGATGAAAGCCTCTGTCGAAGAGGTTCGAGTGGAGCCTCTCGGATCATGCTATGTATGCACGTGGCCACGGTAGCTCCCGACTTCTTATGGGAGTGTACGTGAATGATTTGATCATCATTGGTGCAGGCGTAGAAGAGATGCAAGTTCATGGAAGAGATGCACAACTTATTCAAGATGAGCGACCTTGGACTGCTAAGCTTGAATTGAAGTCAAGCGGACTGCGGACTGCATCACTGTTTGCCAGGCGGCCTATGCGAAGATCTTGGAGAGCAGCGGCATGGCTGGCTACAATTCAAGTCAAGTGTCGATGGAGACACGACTTAAATTGACCAAAAAGAGCAATAGTCCACCGGTGGATGCAACCATGTACCGAAGCATCGTTGGTACAGATTCACATGTCGTTGGGTATGTGAGTCGTTTCATGGAGGATCCAAGGGAAGAACACTATTCGGCGGTAATACACTTGCTGCGTTATATTGCTAGGACACTCAATTTTGGGTGCAGATTCAAGAAACGGCCCAAGGAGCAAGCAAAGCTTCATGGGTTTAGTGACAACAATATGGCGGGAGATGTTGATGATCGCAAGAGCACTATAGGGGTGATGTTCTTCTTTGGTTCAAGCACAATCACTTGGCAGTCGTAGAAACAGAGAGTGGTGGCTCTTTCTTCATGCGAGGCCGAGTACATTGCCGCAGCTACTGCAGCATGCTAGGGAGTTTGGCTCGCACGCTTGCTGAGTGACACCGTCAGCGGCGAGCCGAAACCCGTGGAGTTGAAGGTTGATAACAAATCCGCTATCTCGTTATGCAGGAATCCTATTTATCACGATCGAAGTAAGCACATTGATACTCAGCATCATTACATTTGGGAGTGCATCGAAGGCGGAAAGATCGTGGTTGAGTTCACCAGCTTAGCCGAACAGCTGGCGGATCTACTCACAAAGCCGCTTCCATGTGTCAACTTCTTGGAGCTTCGAGCAAGAGTCGGCGTCGAGCAGATTCAGCAGACGTAGGATTAGGGGGGAGAATTGTTGCCTAATAATCTTGCGCCACTTGAAATATGGCATGTATCTTCTAAAATCAGGAAAGAATCTAGTATTTAAGTCTAGTTTCTGTGCGGATCTAGTAATATCTGGCGCATATCTTTATATTAGTTAAGTGATCCTGCGTTATCTAAGTCTAGTTTCTGCGTAGATCTAGTAATATCTGGCGCACATCTTTATATTAGTTAAGTGATCCTGCGTGATGTCTTCAAGATATTAGAGGAGAATCTGGGGAAGATAAGCTTCCAACTTTGCCTAGGTTAAGTTTGGATAGTACTAGATTTATAGCAGCACATCTTCTTTACTTAGAATGTTTCTGCAGCCTTTCTATTAGCAGAACTCTTTCTATACTCTGTAATTTTGCAAGCTATAAAAGCAGAGGAGTAGAGGAGGGGGACAGCAGATCAATTAGCTAGCCAGAAATTGTCTTTTGCCTTCTACTTCTTGCGGTTTAGGGCTGACAATATAGATGTGCTTTTTGAGACATTCCATCTATGAATTACATGACCTCTTAAATACCTTATAAATTGGGATCGTAACCTCGTACAATGATCCATGTGCAAAGTTCACAACTCAGCACTGAATGATTGTTTCACACAATTGTACTCTCATCCAATGGCTCATGCACAAAGTCACAACTTAACACTGTGTTGTATGACAGTCATACTATTACTATCACCATCCGCTTTATATTATACTCCATTTGCATTTCTGTAGTCGCGTGGAATTATACCAAATGTCAAAATAATTTAATCTACAGTACCTCACATGCAAATTGTATTTGCTAACCTTGTAATATATATGATATCCCAGCTAGCTGAGTAATTTGTGAACAGTTTCTTGGTTGCATTATTGCCAGGTACTGAAGTAATTAAATGCACACCTTTTTGTTTCTCATACAGATCATTCTACTTTTACTCTTTCTGTGAATGCTCCCAGTATATTCACAAGCTCAAGTGAGCGAATATCTGCCTGTACACTTTATCGTGACAGAGGCCCTGAACCCTGGCTAAGAAAGACGCGCAGTGATGCATGGTTATCTACTGGTGTTGCTGAAGCAATTGATGGCAATGGTAGTTCATCGCATGATCAAGCTGATATATACTGCATCATCTGTTATGAAAGTGGTAAACTGGAAATATTTGAAGTGCCTAGTTTCAGATGTGTTTTTTCTGTGGAAAATTTTCTTTCTGGTGGGGCTCTTTTGGTTGATGCATTTTCTCAGCATGTATATGAGGATAGCACCAAAGAAAGACAGGATTGCACTAAAGCTTCCCTGAAGAAAGAAGCAGTTGATAGCATTTGGATAGTTGAACTTGCAATGCATAAATGGTCTGGTCAGCACAGTAAGCCCTTCCTCTTTGGATTGTTGAATGATGGAACATTGTTGTGTTACCATGCCTTTTGTTATGAAGCCTTGGAAAACAGCACGAAAAATGTTCTGACATCACCTCAAGGTTCTGTTGATCATGGCAATGCCAGTGATTCCAGACTTCGAAATTTGAGATTTCACCGGGTTTCTATAGACATTACATCACGACAAGACATTTCAACTCTTGCACAACCAAGAATAACAATTTTCAACAATGTTGGTGGTTATGAGGGACTGTTTCTTAGTGGCATGAGGCCAGCCTGGGTTATGGTTTGTCGACAGCGACTTCGGGTGCACCCACAGGTATGTAAATGCCATGATCAAGTTGTCAATGTTCTTGTATTTGACCCTTTTAGCTCCTTGTCCTCTGATTTATTCTGCCTTTTTCCTGACACTCACATGAATAGGAAGGTTATTCTTGCTCCATCTTAGCTTGTTCTTGAGTGTGTATAACCCCTTCTGTTAATGGTTTATTGGGTTGATCTGTATCAAAGGCATTCCATACTTATACTAGTATTTCATGCTGACCTTATACATTTACTGTGCTGAATTATGTATTTCCGATTTCAATTCCAAATCAACATTTTAAAACAAGCCAATGAAGCTTTTACTGTTTTGCAGTTATGTGATGGCCCCATTGAAGCCTTCACCGTTCTGCATAATGTGAATTGTTGTCATGGCCTTATATATGTTACATCACAGGTAAAGAGTTATCTGTATATTGTTCACCATCTGCATAATCTTTTAGATGTTTGGAATTCAGTGATGCACTTCTTTTTTGGGTGTAGGGTTTTCTGAAGATATGCCAATTACCATCGGCATATAACTACAATAATTACTGGCCTGTTCAAAAGGTGAAATTCTGTTTTTATGCATAAATGTACTGCTGCTGCAGACTCAACATCAGCTGCACAAATACTGCTGTCATTGAGCCATGATCTGTTTGCAATTCATAACATGGAGCTTCGAGTAGGTGAACCATGTGTGCTGGGTATCATCAAACAGTGTTCAAGTAGGCGCTAGGCGCTAGTCGGGCAGTGACCCGGTGCCTAACGCCTAGAGCCGCATGGGCGGCGTCTGGGTTTTTCTCTTTTCTCTTGTTTTCTCTCTTCCCCTCTCTTCCCGTCCAGCGCAAAGTCCACCGTTCCCCTCCCAATCGCCTCTCTTATCTCTTCAGCCTTCTCCCCTGCTCTAGATCCAGGTCACCATGGCATTCCTCTGCTCGCCCTTCTCCCCTCCCCACCCACCACGGCGGCAGATCCAGGCCGTGCGCGGCGCCCGGCGGCGGATCCAGGCCGCCTAGATCCGAGTTTTTGAACACTGTCATCAAATTGTCCAAAATTTCACAAAATTTCCAAAATTTCCTGAACCTGTAAAGACTGAAATTAAATTGGAGTCATGAGTTGAGGGAAGATTAATAGGCCAACTCCTTTATTTATTTGCTCAGTTAGCATTAATAACCATTAAAGTCGATGCCATCATAGAGTTGAAGTGAAGCTGAGCTTCACCAATTTAGCATTGCCCATTGGGGTAAATTGTCTTAGAAATTACCTCAGGCCTCACTTAGATTGGGACTCATTCGAGGTCCATTCTAATACTGATCTATCAAAACAAGACCTCAAGGAACTGTTCTTGTTCTGTGAGTTTAGGGAATTGGGTACCTATTTTTTCAGTTGAGTCAAGTGTGTACCAAAGTTTAGGTAATAAAATGAATTACTTCTGAAGCCTTCTCATCCAATATGGAAGTTTAACATATTGCATCTTTGCAGGTCCCTTTGCATGGCACTCCACATCAAGTCACATATTATGCAGAGCAATCTCTTTATCCACTAATAGTGTCTGTTCCTGTAAGTATTATGTACCTATTACTGTAATGCTAAAATGGTAATATTTTTTATCATTGCCATCTTCGTCATGGTTTTAAGGCACTTCCGAAACTGTACAACTATCTAGCGCAGTGTTCTCATTTTGTGTTCCTGCAGGTTGTTCGCCCCTTAAATCAAGTTCTTTCTTCTATGGCTGATCAAGAATCAGCTCATCACATGGATAGTGATGTTACAAGTGCTGATGACCTTCAAAAGACTTATACTGTTGATGAATTTGAGGTTCGCATTTTGGAGCTGGAGAAACCAAGTGGACGTTTGGAGACAAAGTCCACTATTCCAATGCAATTGTTCGAAAATGCTCTAACTGTGCGCATTGTTACATTACATGTATGTAACTTTTCTCATTCCCACTTGAAAGTGTATGCTATGTCTGGTCAAAGTCACCAAATTTTAGCAAGGCACAAAAAAACTTAGGCAGACTAAAAACCATCTATATCAACCCATTCTAATTCAATTATGAGGTTGTCAGATAGAATAAAACAATCATCACTTCTATCTTTCCTGTCTTGTCTTTCAATTGTCAAATTCATGATGGTGGCTACCTGGTATTTAGATTTATCTGATTTGAAAAATTCAATGACCAATGCACATATCTGTGTAGATTTAAATTTATTATTCACTGAACAGTTATGCATGTTTATTTCAGAACACAACCAGCAAGGAAAATGAAACCCTGTTGGCCATTGGAACTGCTTATGTTCTAGGGGAGGATGTAGCTGCTAGAGGGCGTGTGCTTCTGTTCTCTTTCACGAAAAGTGAAAATTCTCAAAATCTGGTACTGTAAGGGCGCATTGTTCCAATTGAGTGAAAAAGGCCAGTACTTCCATTACATATTCTTTGGTTTGTTAACATGTAAACACTAATTCCAGGTTACAGAAGTCTACTCAAAAGAGAGTAAAGGTGCTGTCTCAGCCGTTGCATCTCTTCAAGGTCATCTGCTGATAGCTTCTGGTCCTAAGATCACATTGAACAAATGGACTGGTGCTGAATTGACTGCTGTTGCATTCTATGATGCCCCTTTGCATGTTGTGAGCTTGAACATTGTGAGTATTGCATGGCTTTTGGTTTCAATGATTTTTGGCTTTTATTATGTAACTTCTGCTTTAGTTCTTGTTTTCTGTTCTCTAGGCATCATTTTCCTACAAAGTCCATGCTTAATGCTGATAGGTAGAAACATAGTCAAAATAAAAGAATATATAGGCAAAATTTCCCTAGCACATTTAAAACTCAGCCTAACAACACATTTAAAGCCCACAACAGGCCATCTATATAAATGTGTTAAAGTCCAGTCCAATCCCTAGCTGCCTTCCCTCTAAGCCAGTCTGTCCCGTCCCATCAAGTAGTCAATATAAAGGACTCCTCCCAGCCGCAACAGTTTAGGGTTTCACAGCCGCTGCCGCCGCCACCTTTCCACAACAGCCACCGCCAACTCTCTCCTGCAGTCATCACTGCCGTGCCACCCACGCTGTGACCGTGGTGCATGCCACCAGCATGGCTATGGCAGTGGGACGCCTTACACCCGCCACAGCCTTGTCACCATGGTGATGCTAAAGCATCACCATGGCGACGCCTTGATAACTATGGGTAGAAATAACCTCCCTCCTACAAAGTGAAACTGTCATGTTTCCAGGAACAACGAATTGAATGTATGACATTAATCATTTCTCTATACTCAAGAATAGGTAAATAGAAGTTCTAAGATTGTGTGTCATCTTGGAAACTGACACCTGATGTTTAGCTTTGGAGTCTTGAGCTGACCCAGACTTCCATCGTGGATGCTGGTTGGAAACTGGAGGTTTAGCTTTTGAGCCAAGTGAGACTTAAGATTTTCCAGAGTCTACTCCATACATAGTCCTGACCCGCTGTTTCCTCAGAACAAAGTTTGTCTGATGTATCATGCCACTACCTGATCTTACGCTATGTTACCGGCACAACATTAACTACTCCATCAGATCATGAAATCATGTCATTTTGGCTTACACAAGTCATACATTGGAAACATTGAGCATCAGTATGTTATAAAATATTTAGATGGGATACATAAATTCATGTATGTAGATTTGTCTCGAAAACTAATTTCATAATATTATAATTTATTGACTTTATAACTATGTTACAATAGAAATTAGTGGTTAAAGCTACATTTTTTTAAGGCTGTAGATATCCCAAAAGACATGTTTTTGTGCCCTGAGGGAATGTATGTTGCAAGTTCGAAAGTAGAAAATAAAATGCATAGCAAATGATTGATGGAACCGTTTGGTCTTTTAGCAATTATGTTCCACATGGAATGTATTTTCTTGTATTCAAGAAATATTATCTGTATAGTTACACTTAATATGTGAATCTACAAATAAATGAGTAGTTATGATACTTGTGAGTTGAACTGATATTCCTGTATATTTTCAGGAAAGGGATTTGGGACAGCATAACTTTTATCTACCTAGGGAATGGAAATGATATCGCCAATAAAAAGACACTGAACAAATGGCTTGTAAAATCTGTGCACCATTTTGTTTCTGTTATAATTGCTCAGCTCCAGAAAAAAATTCCCTCTGATAATAGAACCATGTCAGCTAGTGTAATTTAGAACGTAATATTTTTATTTTTTAAAATACAGAGGAAAATATTTTTTCTGCAGAACAAATATTTTTTTTAAAAAAATAATCCCCCACTCTTGTACCTGGTGGGTGCCTTTGCAATGGTACCTTTTGAAGAGCAGTTTTACTGTATCAGCTTTGGATCTTTAAGCTAACTGATAGCCATGATAACAAATGATCCAATGATTTGCAATGAAATAGTATCCAGAAGTTTTTAATCTGAATATAGTTTCTGCTTGTCTATTGTCCTGATTTCATATCCTTGCTATTATATATATTTGATTTTTTTGTATTTATTACAGTGATTAGGCTGTCTTACATTGTAAGAGCTTATTTATCTTAAAATTTGTATTTTCAACATGTATAAACTGGCAATTTGCAGTAATCTACACTGGTTGCATTGTTGGGTGCAGCATCTCAAATTATACAGTCCTGAGATTATTTCTGTGTTATTACAGGTAAAAAACTTTGTTTTGTTTGGTGATATTCACAAAAGCATATATTTTCTTAGCTGGAAGGAGCAAGGTTCTCAGTTGAGTCTTCTGGCAAAAGATTTCGGATCTCTTGATTGCTTTGCAACTGAGTTCTTAATTGATGGAAGCACGTTGAGCCTTGTAGTTTCTGATTCTGATAAGAATGTGCAGGTCATTTCTTTTTCTTGATCTATTTCACCCTTCAGTTTTTATCAGAGGTTCATACAGTATTAGCCACTTTGCACTTTAATCTATCTGTCAAGCTATCTAGCAAAGGGATTTCAATAATGCATAGAAGTAGGCTGTCAACGAGCCAAATGCTTGACGAAGCATGACCATGGTTCTGTTAAGGCCTATATGGCACATATATCATCTCAACCCATATAGGCCCATATATATATAGCTCTTCCTTGCTTCTCTGCGTGCTGGTGATTGTGGCTCCTCTCTAGTGAAGAAACATGGTATCAGAGCTAGGGTGAGGGTTAGGGTAGCCACAGCCAATGCCACCATTCGTCGCAGTCGCGATCATTTGCAATTCACCGCTTTCGCTGCCGTCTCCTTTCGTCGCGCCATGGGCCCGCATTGTCCCCCACGCTGTTGCCGTGCTGTCCCCATCCTAGTGTTGTAGCCCTTCGCGTCATAGCTCATTGCGCCACATGGCTCTATGTCCGCACCGCCGCGCGTCGCACCGTTGCTGTGGACTCACGTGCTAACCCGCACCGCTGCCTGTCACTGTGGACCTGCACCGTGTCCAGCATTGCCCACACAACGCCATCGTCGTCGCCACGCTGTTCTCACGCCGTTGCCACTATTGATGTTCTGATCTGCTCTGAACTGCCATAATCTGCTCTAATCTGCTGGTAAACTCTTCGGTGGCAATATTCTTTACAATGTTGTAGCCCAATGCAATTGTTATCAGCATTACACTTGATGGTTAAAATTATCGTAAATGGGTTTTTTCTGTAGAGACTGTATTGAGAGGTTATAGACTAATTGTTCAGTTGACTGATGATCCACCCTCAGATAGTGCTATTATTGCTGAAAATAGAATGTGGAAAATTAATGATGGGAAACTAATGGCAATCATTGTCAATAGCACTAAGCTGTCTATGATCATTAGTCTTGCCATGTTTATGACAACCAAAGCCATGTGGTCCATTTTAAAAACAATATTATGTTCAAGATAGTGGTGCCCTCTTGCATACTCTCATGCAACAGATTCATGTAATTGAGCAGAATGACATGTCCATTGATTAGTACTATATTGCTTTTGATCGCTTGATGGGCCCCTTCGTCTTCAAGATACCTAAGTGTGAACTAGAGAACTGTACAACTCAAACCTTCATTAAAAAATTCCTTATATATCGATTTGTCATGGGAGTACGCTCCAATTTTGAGTCCTTATATACTGAAGAAAAAGCTTGTGTCCATCATTCATAATTAAGGTTTTGTTTCATTTCTATTCTTCATCAATGGTTTTGCTCTGAATAATTGTAGCACATGAATGCACAAACACAAATAGGTGCATATGCACCACCTGTGTGCAATAAATCCACTTTCAGCATGTTCTTGTACCTTGTGATACTTGTTTAGTTTCTCATTGTCTAGTTAGCAGAAACAAATAATTACAGTATCTTGCACCTTTACATTCACTGCTCTCTAACAAGTTATGCCATGCAGATATTTTACTATGCCCCCAAGATGGTGGAGAGCTGGAAGGGACAGAAGCTCCTTTCAAGAGCAGAATTTCATGTTGGAGCCCATATAACAAAGTTTTTGAGGTTGCAGATGCTTCCCACTCAAGTATTATTCGAAAAGACAAATCGTTTTGCTCTTCTATTTGGCAATCTTGATGGTGGTATTGGATGCATTGCTCCTGTTGATGAATTGACATTCCGCCGGCTACAGAGCTTACAGAGGAAGCTTGTTGATGCTGTTCCCCATTTGTGTGGCCTGAACCCCAGGTCATTCAGGCAGTTTCATTCTAATGGGAAGGCACATCGTCCTGGACCAGATAACATCATTGACTTTGAGCATCTTGCACAGTAAGTGAATCTGCATCATTTCAGCTTGTTTATTTTCCATTATCTCTGCACATATTATTTAGCTGATTATGGCATTTATGTTTTTTTAGTTTCTAGGGCAATACTATTTTGGTTATTCTTGAAGTAAAAAGGTTCAAGGTACTAAAGTCAAGCCCAAATGTGACATGCATTGTTGCATGATAGGATTCTTAGCGACTTAGCCCATATGTCTTGAAAATTCTAGCCGTCTGTTAACTGGCCAGTTGCAACTTGTTTTTGTGGCCCTACGACAAATTGTACTGGGTCGTATGAAGTTTTTTACAACCTCTGTGTGTGCACGTCTTGCATGTCATTTGAGGACATATATTCCGAAAGTTCTGAAAAAAATGATAACATGGATTATAATGTCATATGGTACTCCACAAACATGCAAAACTAAATTCAGTCTGCACACATCACAACAAAAAACATAAAATTTGCTATTTTAGTGTTAGTACTATTCATAACCAAATTTGTTTTTGTTTCTCACCATGGAGATTGACTTTGGATTTGAAATTTTTGCAGCGTGATAAATGTTTGTTGTATCAATGGATTTTTTATAACTATTTGATTAATATTTAAGGGGATATAAGTAAATGAGTGCATATACACAAGTGTTGTAAAAATCCACTTCTGACATATTAACATGTCTTGCTAATTGACCATTTTGTTTGTTCGTGTAGATATGAGATGTTATCAGTAGAAGAGCAGCTTGATATTGCACAACAGATTGGAACTACACGCTCGCAGATCCTGTCCAACTTAAGTGATGTTTCACTGGGTACTAGTTTCTTGTAGATTCCAATTTATGGTGATTACGCTGGAAATAACACCATCTCGCAGATTGAAAAACTGGCAGTAGGTAAATACTGAAGCCGCATGAAGTTGCTTCCTAATTGCTGTGACCTAGCCTTGCCAATGCATACCCACCTTTGATGTAAATATGACTGTTGCAGGTTAAGAATTAACGTTTTGCCATTAAGGTCGTTATCCCAGTAAACTGTAATAACCTTAATGTAGTTTGCAATTAATATTTGAAACCACCGACCTATGTGACTGGTTTCATTGTGGTGGAAATCAGTGGTCTAGCCATTTTGACGCCAGCTTTCCTGTAAAGATGGCAGCTACAGATCTACATTCGTGTAGCTAATGAAATTTGACACTTAACAGGTTGGATGTTTTTACACATGTTCTAACCATCATCTTACTATTCTGTGATTCACATGTGAAAGTGCGCCTGCTGGATTGATTCACTATGAGATATTCTTGGGTTTGTTGTGATTATAATTGCCATCAATTAGGATCTAGTGGTGTTCATGCATAGGAGATTCTTAGACATAAGATTGTTAGCTTGTTAAATTCTACACCCTAAGTAATTAGTTGAAATGGTTACAGACGTATAACATCAAATATCTAGGACAATATATCTGTAAGTACCATCCCATGCAAACACGTGGCAATGATGGGTTGTTACCATTGTTTGAAATACTGGTCCTGCCAAAGTTGCTAGTTGGTGTCAGAATAAACCAGGCGGAATTTTTAAAATTCAAATTCAAAAGTATCAAATTTGAAATTAATTATATTTAATTGTTCTAGTCTCATGTATGGTTTCCATGCCATCATATGTGAAGTAGAAATAAACTCTTTGATCACTGTCTTTATCTACTATTACTTGTGTTGTGAACTAATCTCTCTCTCTCTATATATATAAATAGACACACGCCTCAAATAAACCTCATTATTGTAAGAAAGTTGGTTTTTAGCGCTGGGCCTAACAAAAGAGAAATTGTTATATACTAGTTATGCTCTCCAATTTCTTAAGAGTTTGCCTTACAGATATGAAGAGAAATCTTTTTGGAGAGTTGGTTAAATGGATAAATAGAGAATAAAAAATGAAGAGACTGTTGGAGATGCTATAAGTAGGAAAACCTTTCAAATAAAACATGAGTCATGGATATGCAAGTTTGATATATCCCATTTGATATATTTGTATCAGATTCTACTATGCATTTATGGCAAAAGCTTTCGACTTAGTTTTCAACTCTGCTCACTCAGAAAATTTCCACAAGCACAAATTTCGCTTTTCATGGGTCCAAAGATATATGTGCATTCATGTCAATTATGTCGTAGTGCTAAACAATATTGCATGTTATGTGTATTATATAATGGATTTATGTATAAAATTTTTACTCATGGATATATATAGTACCAAAATATAAGGCAGTAAAAATTTAACATCTAAAATACAAATTTAAAAGTGCACTTGTCGGTGAATCACCGAGCAGTCCACTCAAGGGGTACCCGAGGTGGTGATTAGATGTGTGTAAGGGAAGCGCAGCGCCTTTGAATCCAATGGTTGACTCTAGAACACAAGAGCCAAGATTTATACTGCTCGAGTCTCCTAGAGGATAATAACCCTACGTCCAGTGTTTCGGTATATAATATAATGGTAGAGCTTACAATACGATGCAATTAAACTACGAAGACTTAAGGCGTCGAAAGCAAGATGAATAACATATGGTTGGATGCTAAAAGCTTGTTCTCTAGGGGTGCCTCGTCTTCTTTATATACTCAGGAGGTGAGCTCAATAACCCAGGACTCTACTCCGAGTCGATCTAAGATTGCCTACCGAACTCGGATGCTAAATCCCTAATTGCAAGGATTCCGGTATAAGCATATCCTTTTATGCCATATCTAGAGTTCAGTCACCCGATAAGGACTCAACCTTCCTTATCGTAGCCGAACCTCCCTTCATGGGCCATACCGGACGGTAATACTGGACTTGGCCTGCTCTCGGTCCGGACTGATAAGCCCAACTATGAGGTACCTGGGGTCACATCCCTGACAGCGCTATAGGATGTTATACAACACATTATTATGTTATGTATAGTACATTCTACGAGTTATATAGTTGTGTTATAGACCTTAGTTATGTATAAGTTATGGTATATTCAAGTATGCTTTTTTATTTGCAGTGAGTTCATATATTTTTATTTATGTCTATACATGTTCTCATAGTAGCACTATACAATGTAATACTATACACTCCTTTTAGCTAAATTGTGCGGCCCCTATCTTGGCTTCATGAATCTTGCTCTGCTTCCCATCTGTCCCTCACATGACACAAGTTCTTCCCAATCCATCAGGGTCATGGTAAAAAAATTACCTCTCCTTCTACCGCTTCGTCGAGTGTTCGTAAAAGAAAATTACTACTTATTACCTCTACCTCCACCTATTGCTTCCATCTAGAAGTAATTGTCGATGATTTGTAAACTGTCGATCTTACAATGTATGTGCATGGTATATTTGGGAATACCAATAAGACTAGTACCAAGCAAAAAACGCAGAAACAACAATCTATATAGGTTCATGCCTCCTTTAGGATAATAGCTCTGTGTTGGAACTTAGCCTGATCTTGACCCAAAGCTAGTTGGTGACGATGGCTTGAACTTTGGCTATGTTATTGAATCTGGATCTAGATGTTGATCGTGAGCTCAAATGTCATGTAAGGTGTGATATGAGATTATGTGTGTTGTGAGATTAGATCCCATTTCCCTAAACGTCCTAACCATGAAGCTTTTATGTGGTCAATCATTACCTCTCCTGAGTCTTATCTAAATAGGACTCTATCTTCATTTAATTTAGCATTAAACTTCCTGAATTAAAGGGAATCCAATACTTGTACGACATAGTTTGTATCTTCATGAGATTCCCTTCTGAATGTAGATTCAGCATATCCTACTGTTATAAAGAATCTTTCATGGTAGCTGTATTTGTACAATAGTTTGTACTAATAGTCAAGCCCCCTATCAGTTCGAGAAATAAGACTATAACGGGACAAGTTAAATCCTGGTTGGGGACAACATCCAACCAAATTATTCCTTCGAGTGCAAACATAGGCTTTGTCCTCCATGTTTCGGCACAATAGATCCTCCTAGAGTCCATTGTTAGCATTATGCCCTAGAGGCAACATGAAGATATTATACGTGACATACTATGTTTATGAAATAAAGTTATTGTTCCTTGAAATAGATTGTCAATATAAATCAACAAGTACGTGACTTGTTTATGAGACTAGTAATGTGACTATTTTTAAATGATCCCTTATCGGATATAGATCATATATGTAACAGATATGACTGAGATCGGTATGTGTATTGATTGATGATCATATCTCATGGATCATAGGTATGGAGATAGCAACTCAATAATATGGACGTATGTTAGAGAACATATGTTAGATAGACCCACTATGAGGCACTGTTGAGATTCCATATGTTATCAGTTAATCTCAGTAGTGTTTATGTAAAGTCCTTAGATCTAAGATCTGATGGAAATATGCCTAAGAGAATTCTAGAAAACCGGAAGTTCTGGCTTGAGGCCGAAAGTTCTGAGTTCTGGAGCATCCGGAAGTTCCGGTTAGACTGGAAGTTCTGGGCCAGCCCTAGTTTTAGTTTTGATTTCTGAAGGAACCAAAAGTTCCAGTTGGACCGGAAGTTCTAGGCATGCTTCAAAGGTGAATTCTGGACGAACCGAAAGTTTCGGGTGGAACCAGAACTTCTGGGTTGAAATAAATTCGATACAGAATGTTATTTTTAGAAGTTCTGGTTGGACCGGAAGTTCTGGGTGCAGAAGTTCCGGTTAGGCCAGAAGTTCTAAGGGTCCGAAAGTTCCGGTTAGGCCGGAAGTTCTGGGCAGAAATAAATTCGTACAGAATGTTATTTTTGGAAGTTCCGGTTAGGACCAAAAGTTCTGGGCCAGACGAATAGATTAGATCTGTTAGGCTTTAATACTGATTAAAGGCCCATGAGAGGACACTATATAAGGAGAGGTGGGGCTAGGACGAAAAGGCTGCTATTGATTCGATCTAACCCTAGCCGCCACCTCTCCTAGCTGCACCAGTTGTAGCGATCTCTCTCCTAATCTCCCGCGTAGTACTAGCATACCAGCGAGAGGTGATCATGTCCCTATACGTGTGGATACCGTAGAGGCACCGCTGCTACATCGGTACTGATCTTCTCCAGTGGAGATCGCCGGACTACGTCGACTTCACCATAGACAAACGGACGGAGCCGGGAGAGGCCGATCAGGGACACGCTTCATCGACTCTACTTCCGCTGCCCGAGCGTGCCTCGTGGCTTGATGTAACTGATGGAATTGTGCCCAAGAGAGTTGGGCGTTGGGCATTGGATGTCAACCCAACAAACAAGAGTTACATAGAGATGTGATTAGCAAAGTGTTGCTTACCTATGTCACTAATCTTCTAGCAGTGATGCCAAAGCTTACTAGGAGTTAGATGAATATGAATCTTGTCCCACAATGTGTCGTTAGAGGGAAAGCGATCATTTTACATATTGTGGCATATCTTTTATTTGATAGAAGATTAACATAGCATAGTGCTGAACCTTGCATTGTTGTTAAAGATCATGGTATCTACTGCAAAGAACACTTCCATTTCTAATATGAGATCCATCCTTGAAAGGGAGAAATTGTCTGGAACAAATTTTATAGACTGGTACAGGAATTTGAGAATCGTTCTCAAACAGGAGAAAAATGATTATGTTCTAGAGGAACCCTATCTTGATGAACCAACGGATGATACACCACTTCCTGAAAGGCGGGCTTATGAGAAGCACGCTAGTGATTCAGTTGATGTCAACTGTCTCATGCTTGCCTGCATGTCCTCTGAGCTTCAGAAGCAATATAAGGATAGGGATGCCTACGATATGATCGTAGGGCTGAGGGCCATGTTTGAGAACCAAGCACGGACTGAGAGGTATAATGTCTCAAAGTCCTTGTTTGCATGCAGGTTAGCAGAAGGCAGTCCAGTGAGTCCTCATGTGATCAAGATGATTGGTTACGTTGAGAACCTGGAGAAGCTTGGCTCTAAACTTGATAATGATTTGGCCACAGATGTGATTCTTCAGTCGCTCCCTACGAGCTTCGAGCCGTTTATCATGGATTTTCATATGAATGGTATGAAGAAAACATTAGCTGAATTGCATGGGATGCTCAAGACAGCCGAGGAAAGCCTTAAGAAAAATCCTAGTCATGTGATGATGGTTCAAAAGGAAAGTAAGAAGGGAAAGGCTAAAGCTTCAGATGCAATCTCGAGCTCTAAGTCCAATTCGACTGGAAAGTCAAAGTCAGGCCCTACTAGCTCTGACACTTGCCACCACTGCCATAAGCCTGGCCATTGGCGGAGGAATTGCAAGTTGTACTTGGAAGAACAAAAGAAAAAGAAGGAAAGTGTGACTTCCGCTTCAGTATAAATGTTCTTAAAATTTATCTTGCTACTAGTCCAAGTGATTCATGGGTATTTGATACCGGATCAATGATTCACACTTGCAAATCGTTGCAGGGGCTGAAAAGGACTAGGAAGTGCGCAAGAGGTGAATTGGATGTTCGCGTCGGCAATGGTGCAAAAGTTGCTGCGTTGGCCGTCGGCGTTTA
>KE371085.1:218918-232161 GCA_000418225.1 Zizania latifolia | reverse complement strand
GTTTATAACATTAATACCAAGAAACCTCGACTCAATGATTTAAATCCCACCTATGTCTGGTATTATCGTTTGGGTCATATAAATGAGAAGCGCATGCAAAAGCTCCATAGAGATGGGCTTTTGGAGTCATTTTATTTTGAATCGTTTGACACATGTGAGTCTTGTTTACTTGGCAAGATGACTAAGGCGTCTTTCACTGGTCAAAGTGAGAGAGCAAACGAGCTATTGGCCATTATACATACTGATGTATGTGGACCAATGAGTTCTACAGCCAGATGTGGATTTCAGTACTTCATAACTTTTACTGACGACTTTAGTAGATATGGTTATGTCTACTTAATGAGGCATAAGTCAGAATCCTTTAAAAAGTTCAAGGAGTTTCAGAATAAGGTACAAAATCATACTGGCAAGACAATTAAATTTCTACGATCGGATCGTGGAGGTGAATATTTGAGCCATGAGTTTAATGATCATTTGAAGTAGTGTGGAATTGTTCCACAGTTGACTCCACCCGGTACACCTCAGTGGAATGGGGTGTCCGAGTGGAGGAACCGAACTTTGTTGGACATGGTCCGGTCGATGATGAGTTAGACTGATCTTCCATTGTCTTTCTGGGTATTCACTTTAGAAACTGCTGCTTTCACGATAAACAGAGTTCCATCTAAATTTATGGAGAGGACGCCATATGAGATATGGACTGGGAAGCGTCCCGGGTTATCTTTTCTAAAGATCTGGGGTTGTGAGGCCTATGTAAAGCGTTTGACGTCTGATAAGCTCACTCCCAAATCTGATAAATGCTTCTTTGTGGGGTATCCTAGGGAAACCAAAGGATATTACTTTTATAACAGGGAGGAAGCAAAGTGTTTGTCGTCTAGAATGATGTTTTTCTTGAGAAAGAGTTTCTCTTGAAAAGAGTCAGTGGGAGCACAGTGCGTCTCGAAGAGGTTCGAGAGCAACTAGAAAGTGTTTCAGCACTTACTGAATCGGACCTCGACATGCAAGATGTTACAGAGCCTATTATCGAGACACCAGCCCCACGTCAGTCGGAGAGGTTAAGTCGTGCGCCCGAGCGGTTAGCGTTTTTAACCACTGGGCAACATGACATATTATTGTTAGACAATGATGAACCTAAGACCTATTCGGAAGCAGTGATGGGACCTGACTTTGAGAAATGGCTTGGAGCCATAAGATCCGAGTTAGAATCCATGCGAGAGAATCAAGTTTGGAACTTGGTCGATCCATCTGATGGTGTAAAAACTATCGAGTGTAAATGGATTTTTAAGAAAAAGATAGACGTTGATGGGAATGTTCACATCTATAAGGCACGATTGGTGGCGAAAAGTTTCAGGCAGATTCAAGGTGTTGATTATGATGAAACGTTTTCGCCCGTCGCTATGCTAAAGTCTATCCGGATCATCCTAGCAATTAACGTATTTTATGACTATGAGATATGGTAAATGGATGTCAAGACGGCTTTCCTTAATGAAAACCTGAGTAAGGATGTGTACATGACACAGCCTGAAGGTTTTGATGATCCTGAGAATGCTGGGAAAGTTTGCAAGCTGTAAAGGTCCATTTATGGGCTGAAGCAGGCTTCTCGGAGTTGGAACCTTCGTTTTGATGAGGTAGTCAAAGGGTTTGGCTTCATCAAGAACGAAGAAGAGCCTTGAGTTTATAAAAAGGCTAGTGGGAACTCACTTGTGTTTCTGGTATTATATGTAGATGACATATTATTGATCGGAAATGATATTCCTATGCTAGATGCTGTCAAGTCTTCGTTGAGAAAAAGTTTCTCAATGAAAGATCTTGGAGAGGTAGCATACATCTTGCGCATAAAGATCTATAGAGATAGATCAGGATGGTTAATTGGATTAAGTCAAAGCATGTACATTGACAAGGTATTGAAGCGGTTCAATATGCAGAACTCCAAGAAAGGTTTTCTGCCAATATCACATGGTATTTCTCTCAGCAAGAGTCAGTGTCCTTCGACACCTGATGAGCTGGATAAAATGAGTGCGATCCCGTATGCCTCCGCAATTGGATCCATCATGTATGCCATGCTTTGTACACGCCCAGATGTTTCTTATACTCTAAGTGTTATGAGCAGATATCAGTCAAACCCGGATGAAAGTCACTGGGCAGTAGTAAAAAGTATCCTTAACTACTTGAGAAGAACTAAGGATATGTTCCTGGTCTATGGAGGCGAGGAGGAGCTCGTTGTAAATGGTTACACCGATGCCAACTTCCAGACCGATAAGGACGATTCGTGATCGCAGTCTAGATTTGTGTTCTGCCTCAATGGAAGCGCAGTGAGTTTGAAGAGTTCCAAGCAAGAAATGGTTGCAGATTCAACGACTAAAGCCGAGTATATTGCAGCTTCAGAAGCTGCAAAGGAGGCAGTTTGGATCAGAAAGTTTGTTTCTGAGTTGGGTGTTATCCCTAGTGCGTCCAGTCTAGTGGACCTCTATTATGATAATAGTGGTGCCATTGCGCAAGCCAAGGAGCCTAGGTCACACCAGAAGTCCAAGCACATACTGCTGCGCTATCACCTGATCCGTGAGATTATAGATAGAGGTGATGTGAAGATATGCAAGGTGCACATGGATTTGAACATAGTCGATCCATTGACGAAGCCTCTCTCACAGCCCAGACATGAGGCGCACTTGAGCTCTATGGATATTAGATACTTACGTGAGTGAGTCGAGTGTATGTAAGAAGAAGTTAGTTTGTTTATGCTGATGTACATTTGGATAATTTGTTATCTTGTTCCTTGAATAAATGTCTTTTACATTGATCAGCATGTTGATGACTTGTTTGTGAGACATTTTGTGTTATGATGTTGTTCTAAACGATCCCTAATCTCATATCATCATGTGGGATAGTGATGATTCATATATTAGCACATCTGTCTGATTGATAATCATGTTTCACATATCATAGACATGGAGATGTCAAATCAGTGATGTGGACTCATGTTGGTGAACATGGAGTTGGACAGACCCACCTTGAGATACTGCTGGGATTGTTATTTTATATGTGCCATCAGTTGTCATCTCAAATGGTGTACCTGCAGAATCCTTAGACCTAATATCGTCATTGATTCTAGAATATGTAGTAGCACACTTAGGGGCTTCCAAACGCTATTCCGTAATAGGGTAGTTATAAAGGTTACTTTCGGGTGTGTCACAAAACATGTCGTGGGATGTGAGCGGTCAAGATAGAATTTACCCCTCCTACATAACGGGAGAGACGTCTCTGGACCCCTCGAGGTAGTCGGATTGGAAAGTGCATGGCCATGCCACTATGATTAAAGAGTTGATCATGATTGAATCTATTACTTGATCGAGTGAAGTGTCGAGCTACCAACAAGGGTGGCACGTATCTCGCCTTAAGCTTGACTGATGTCGTGTGGTAAAGGAATTGGTGTGTGAGTATATCAATGTTCAGAAAGTATGATTTTGACTTTGTATGCTTTTGGGGGTCAATATGTGCTGCTAGGTACCGCTATTGATCGGCGATCCAGAAATGGTTTCCGGGTAGCGACCGTTTGTGTATGAATCTATTGGATCGCACGCTTAAGGGGATGGAATTCAAATCTTGTAAAGAATTGGTTCTTGTGCAAGTGGGAGACTGATGGAATTGTCCCCAAGAAAATTCTGGGGGAACCGGAAGTTCCGGGTTCTGGAGCATCCAGAAATTCTGGTTGGACCAGAAGTTCCGGGCCAGCCCCAGTATTTGATTTTCTGGACGAACCGGAAGTTCTGGCTGTAGCCAGAAGTTCCGGGTCGAGAATTAATTCGATACAGAAGGTCATTTTCGAAAGTTCCGGCTGTAGCCAGAAGTTTGGGGCCCAGAAGTTTCGGCTATAGCCAGAAGTTCCGTGCCAGGCGAACAGATTAGATCTGTTGGGCTTTAATACAGATTAAAGGCCCATGATGGGGCACTATGTAAAGAGAGGTGAGGCAAGCACGAAAAGGTTGCTGGTTGTTGCTGCTACTGCTTCTGGTTGTGAGCCCTAGCCGCCACCTCTCCTCTCTCCACGATCACAAGTGTTGTGATTGATCTTCCAGATCTCGTGAGTGGTGCTAGCACGCCGGCACGAGGTGATCCCGTCCCTATACGTGTGGATACCGTAGAGGCACCGTTACTGCATCGGTGCTGTTCTTCTTCCTTGGAGAACGTCGAATTACGTCGACTTCGTTGCCGACAAACGGACGGGGCTATAAGGAGTAGCTCGAGGACGCGCTTCATTGACTCTACTTTCACTGCCCGAGCGCGTCTCGAGGCTCAAGGTAACGATCCATGGTCCCATTACTCGCATGGTTCCTGGGCTAACGGGGTAAAATTTTGAAATTAAGCGCTAGTGTAGCCTCCCTATAACCCAACAGTAACGATCCATGATCCCATTACACGCATGGTTCCTAGGCGAACGGGGTAATTTTTTTAAAATTAGCGCTAGCGTGGCCTCCCCATAACCCAACAGTGGTATCAGAGCCTACATGCATAGTGTTTTATCTGGATCGATCATATATAGGTGATATGTGGTGAAAATAGATTGGATCTACTGTTTTTTGTCGGATTTTCGGAAGTTCCGAGCATGACCCGGAAGTTTCGGGCTGAAATAATTTTCAATACAGAATGTTATTTCTGAAAGTTCTGGTTGGACCGGAAGTTCTGAACAGAAATAAATTCTGAGTCAGAAGGTTATTTTTGGAAGTTCCGGGTGTGACACGGAATTTTGGGCCAAAATAAATTCGAGTCAGAAGGTTGATTTCGGGAAGTTCTGGCCCTGAGTCGGAAGTTCCGGGCCCTTCGACCAGAAGTTCCGGGCCTCTGATCCAGAAGTTTCGGGTATGTTTTTCAGTCACGCTTAGATTCCGCTTAACTCATTTTTATAGAGAATATTGTGACTGGTATGGCCTTGCAAAGTATATGATGCTCGCTTGTAATTTTCATGGCCTACGTGCCATGGTCAATTACGGCCCAAGGCTATTCAAATGTTGTATGACCTACGCGTCGACATGTGATTCTTCTGCTCATGTAATTAGTATAGTACTATTAGATGTAATAGACTGATACAAGTTCATGGAGGCCTGAAGCGTGATGACCCAAAGGACAGGAACCATAGAGATAGAGATCACCATGCGAGAGGGCCATACTATGTCATAGTTAATATGATTGCCTATGATGTTTACTTATGTTCTTGTCATACTATTCTTTCATGTTTCGTGTGCGGTAGGCATCGTTACCATGTTAGAATAGTCTCTCTTAGAAAATTAAGTATTGGTGCTCTTTCCAATAGCTGCACCTACAAAGGTTTTGATCGTTGTATGCTGGGTCTGCCAAAGCAGGGTGCCATCTTTTATCTCAACCAGTTAGGGTGGATGTTGGACACCACATGCATAGTATTGGTTTGCTTAACAAAGCCATCAAAACGATTTTGGGCTTTGGGGCATGGAGTTGGGAGTCGGACATTGGATGCCACCCTAACGAACAAGAGTCACATAGGATGTGATTAGCAAGTGTTGCTTACCTATGTCACTAATCTTCTGGCAGTGATGCTAAGGCTCACTAGGAGTTAGATGAATATGGATCTTGTCCCACAATGTGTTGTTAGAGGGAAAGCGATTATTTTACATATTATGTTACATCTTTTATTTGATAGAAGATCAACATAGCATAGTGCTGAACCTTGCATTTTGTTGTAGATCATGGAAGCTATTGCAAAAAACACTTCTGTTTTTAATCTGCGATCTATCCTAGAGAGGGAGAAATTGTCTGGAACAAATTTTATTGACTGGTACAGAAACTTGAGAATTGTTCTCAAGCAGGAGAAAAATGATTATGTTCTAGAGGAACCCCACCCTGATGAACCACAGGATGATACACCACTTGCTAAAAGGCAGGTTTATGAGAAGCACGCTAATGATTCAGTTGATGTCAGCTGTCTCATGCTTGTCTGCATGTCCTCTGAGCTTTAGAACCAATATAAGAACATGGATGCCTACGATATGATCGTGGGACTCAAAGGCATGTTTGTGAACCAAGCATGGACTGAGAGGTATAATGTCTCAAAGTCCTTGTTTGCGTGCAGGTTGGTGGAAGGCAGTCCAGTAAGTCCTCATGTGATCAAGATGATTGGTTACGTTGAGAACCTAGAAAACTTGGGTCTACTCTTGATAAAGATTTGGCCACAGATGTGATTCTTTAGTCACTCCCTGCGAGCTTCGAGCCATTAATTCTGAATTTTCATATGAATGGCATGCAAAATAGCATGGCTGAATTACATGGGATGCTCAAGACAGCCGACGAAGGCCTTAAGAAAAATCCTAGTCATGTGATGATGGTTCAAAAGGAAAGTAAGAAGAGAAAGCGTTAGAAAAAGGCTAAAGCTTCAGATGCGATCTCGAGCTCTAAGTCTAATCCGACTGGAAAGTCTAAGTCGGGCCCTACTAATTCTAACACTTGCCACCACTGCCATAAGCCTGCCCATTGGTGGAGGAATTGCAAGTTGTACTTGGAAGAACAAAAGAAAAAGAAGGGAAGTATGAATTCTACTTCAGGTATAAATGTTATTGAAATTTATCTTGCTACTCGTCCAAGTGATTCATGGGTATTTGATACCAGATCAATGATTCACACTTGCAAATCGTTGCAGGGGCTAAAAAGGTCTAAGAAGTGTGCAAGAGGCGAATTGGATGTTCGTATCGGCAATGGTGCAAAAGTTACTGCGTTGGCTGTCGGCGTTTATTCCTTGTCGCTACCCTCAGGATTAGTTTTGAAACTGAATAATTGTTATTTCATTCCTGCCTTGGGCAGAAACATTATCTCTTCGTCATGTTTAGAGGAAGACGGTTTTGAATTCGTAATAAAGAACAAGTGTTGTTCAATATTTTTGAATGGTATGCTCTATGGTGTTTGTCCATTGTTGAATGGCTTATATATTCTGAATCTTGAGGATACACATGTTTATAATATTAATACTAATAAGCCTCGGCTTAATGATTTGAATCCCACCTATGTTTGGCATTGTCGTTTGGGTCACATAAATGAGAAGCGCATGCAGAAGCTCTATAGAGATGGGCTTTTGGAGTCATTTGATTTCGAATCATTTGACACATGTGAGTCTTGCTTACTTGGCAAAATTGATGGAATTATGACTAAGAGAATTCTGGGAGAACCGGAAGTTCTGGCTGAGTGCCAGAAGTTCCGGGTTCTGGATCATCCGGAAGTTCCGGGCCAGCCCTAGTTTCTGTTTTCTAGGGGAGCCGGAAGTTCCGGTTGGACCGAAAGTTCTGGGCCTGCCTGGACGAACCGGAAGTTTCGGTTAGACCGGAAGTTTTGGGTCGAAATAAATTCGATACAGAAGGCTATTTTCGGATGTTCTGGTTAGAACCAGAAGTTCTGGTCCAGACGAACATATTAGATCTGTTGGGCTTTAATACAGATTAAAGTCCCATGACAGGGCACTATATAAAGAGAGATGGGGCAAGCACGAAAAGGTTGCTGGTTGTTGTTGCCATTGTTGCTATTGCTCCTGGTTGAGAGCCCTAGCCACCACCTCTCTTCTCTCCTCGATTGTAAAGCATTGTGATTGATCGCTCTAGATCTCGCGAGTGGTGCTAGCACGCTGGCACGAGGTGATCCTATCGCTGGACATGTGGATACCGTGGAGGCACTATTCCAATAGTGGTGCTCGTCGTCGTTCTTCCGTGGAGATCGCCGGATCGCAGGATCGCATCGTCTTCATCGCCAGATCACCACGAACGAACAGAGCTAGGAGAAGTAGCTCGAGGACGTGCTTCATCGACTCTACTTCCGCTGCCCGAACACGTCTCGAGGCTCAAGGTAACGGTCCATGATCCTATTACACGTATGGTTTCTAGGCTAACAGGGTAAATTTTTGAAATTAAGCACTAGCGTAGCCTCCCCATAACCCAACAAAAATGACTAAGACGCCTTTCACTGGTCAAAGTGAGAGGGCAAATAAATTATTGGCCATTGTGCATACTGATGTATGTGGACCAATGAGTTCTACGGCTAGAGGTGATTTTCAGTACTTCATAACTTTTACCGATGAGTTTAGTAGATATGGTTACATCTACTTAATGAGGCATAAGTCGGAATCATTTGAAAAGTTCAAGGAGTTCCAGAATGAGGTACAAAATCATATAGGCAAGACAATTAAATTTCTACGATCGGATCATGGAGATAAAGATTTGTGCCATGAGTTTATTGATCATCTAAAGCAGTGTGGAATTGTTCCACAGCTGACTCCACCTGGCACGCCCAATGGAATGGGGTGTCCGAGCGGAGGAGCCAAACTTTGTTAGGCATGGTCCGATCGATGATGAGTTAAACTGATCTTCCATTGTCTTTCTGGGGATTTGCTTTATAAATTGTTGCTTTCACGTTAAACAGAGTTCTATCTAAATCTGTAGAGAGGACACCATATGAGATATGGACTAGAAAGCATCTCGGGTTGTCTTTTCTAAAGATATGGAGTTGTGAGGCCTATGTAAAATGTTTGGCGTCTGATAAGCTCACTCCCAAATCTGATAAATGCTTCTTTGTGGGGTATCCTAGGAAAACAAAAGGATATTACTTCTACAACCGGGAATAGGGCAAAGTGTTTGTCGCCCGAAATGATGTTTTTGTTGAGAAAGAGTTTCTCTCGAAAAGGGTTAGTGGGAGCACGATGCGACTCGAAGAGGTTTGAGAACCACTAGAAAGTGTTTCAGCTCCTACTGAACCGCAACTCGATATGCAAGATGTTCCGGTTGGGCCGGAAGTTTCGGGCATGCCTAAAAGGTGAATTCTGGACGAACCGGAAGTTCCAGGTGGACCTGGAACTTCTGGGTCAAAATAAATTCGATGCAGAATATTATTTTCGGAAGTTCTGGTTGGACCAGAAGTTTTGGTTGGTCTGAAAGTTCCGGTTAGGCCGAAAGTTCTGGGCAGAAATAAATTCATACAGAATGTTATTTTCGAAAGTTCCGGTTAGGACCGAAAGTTCTGGGCCAGACGAACAGATTAGATATATTAGGATTTAATACTGATTAAAGGCCCATGAGAGGGCACTATATAAGGAGAGGAGGGGCTAGGATAAAAAGGCTACTGTTGATTCGATCTAACCCTAGCCGCCACCTCTCCTAGCTGCACCGGTTGTAGCAATCTCTCCCCTAATCTCCCATGCGATACTAGCATACCGACGAGAGGTGATCCTATCCCAATACGTGTGGATACCGTACAGGCACCGCTGCTATATCGGTGCTGATCTTCTCTAGTGGAGATCGCCGGATTACGTCGACTTCGCCGCAGACGAACGGACAGAGCCGAGAGAGGCCGATCAAGGACACGCTTCATCGACTCTACTTCTGCTGCTCAAGCGTGCCTTGTGGCTTGAGGTAATGATCCATGATCCCATTACATGCATGGTTCCTAGGCGAACGGGGTAAAATTTTTAAAATTAGCGTTAGCGTAGCCTCCCCATAACCCAACAAGACCATCATGGTTCCCAACATACGTAGTAGCTTACTTTGAGTCTATCAAACGCTACTCCGTAACTGGGTAGTTATAAAAGTAGTCTTTGGGTATTCTATGAAACATGTAGTGGGATGTGAGTGATCAAGATAAAATTTGCCCCTCCTTACGGGATAGATATCTCTAGGTCCCTCGATGTAATATATTATGGAAGTGTATGACCATGCCAACGTGATTAAATAGTTAATCACAGGTTATAATCTAATACAGAGATCGAGAGAGGATCAAGCTATTGATAGGATGGCACAAATCTCACCTTGTGCTCGATCAATATCGTGAGGCAAAGGGACATGTGCATATGGAACATTACAAGGTTCACCCGATATGATCTTTACGTATACTTGGGATAATATACTTTACTAGAGGCCGCTGTTAGCAGAGTATGAAAAGGAGTTTCTATATGTTAACCAAGCTATGCATGAACCTACAGGGTCACACACTTAACGGATTGAAACATTGGATTCGAATTTGGCTCAATATGGATAGAGATCCAAACGGTTTGGATGGAGATCTGAACAGATCAGATTGGCATCCGAGTAGAGTCCTGGTTAGGCCCGGTAGGGCCCAAGCTAGGACATCTATATATATAAGGGTGCAGGGCATAGGGAAGCTATGCTTTCGCCTAGCATATTGATGCGTTTCTCATGCTAAGTTGTTAGCCACCAAGAGCAAACCCTAGCCGTCACCTCTCGAGAGCCCGATCATCTCACCGACCACCCGAGTGCTAGTACACCATCGGCTAGCATTCCCACCCTAGATATGTGGATACCAGTAGAGGCGCTGGTTGATTGCATCGCTCATCGGTATCGATGTCGCTGATTGGATCAACGGTGTCATTGGCTCAAGTCCAACCGAGGACTTCCTAATCGGATCGTCTAGTTCTCGAGGGCATCATCGGGTGAAGGCTTCTCGAGGGCGTCATCGGGCAAAGGTTTCCTGAGGACGTCGATCGGCTCCCGACCACATCGATACGCTCGAGTTGGATCAGCATGCTACTCCAACTCTCCTTCTGCTGCATTGAGTGCTCGAGGTAATGAGCTATGGTCCCTCTCTTAACAAGATATCCTGGTTTGTGTGGTAGAAAAATTTTGTTTTTGGCTAGCGTAGCCTCCGCGTTCCCCAACATCCTTCTCTTCATAGTTCACAGTGAGCAGAGCAATTGGCATTACGCTCCTGTTGAGATCGTCGTTATTGGTCGGCCTCAACCACGTCGATGGGTTTGTCATCGGAGACAATGGTGGCCATCATGATGGAATTGAAGTGAGAAGCCACCAGCCACTAGGACTCCTTCTTGAATTGTGTGTGGCACACAGTCTCGTAGTGTCTGCGTCGAATGACTCAGCCTCAGGGGTTGGAGAAGATGATGAAATCATGAGGGAGGTCGACAAAAGAATCCCCCATGATTGGTGTTGGGGGTCATTGAACGGGTATCTTGAGCATGGGCTAACCTAGCGAGGATGAGCTGGCTCATAGAGTCCCTGATTAACGTGAGTCTCCCAAAGACAAAGGTGGATCCTATGGGAACGATGGCATCAAAGTTGCAAATAACCGTCTTGAAGCCTTCAGAAGAATTACAACGATTTCCTACCTTGGATGCCAACTATCGTGGTTTTACCAAGTAGTCCATTGACATGGTACTTTGAGTGGTGATTTGTACATAGGGGCAGGCAATATACTTTAGGGTAGATGGTCGACTCAAAGTCCACTCTGGCATAGTAGTAGGTAAGAAAGAAGGGGAACGCGAAATGTCTTTAGGTTTTGTTGATTTATTGCACGATGATTTTATTGCAAAAGAGCAAGAGATTTCTACATGTTCAGATCTTCTGGAGCATAATAACCCTATGTCATGTGTTTTGGGATTGTAGATTAGATGTATGTGTTGATATGAATCTGAATGTCTAGAGATGTCTAGGCTTCGGATGTCAAGATCGGAAGTACCTGAGTTTTGAGGCCCTCTAGGGGTCCTTTACCTACTTTATATAAGGTCGGGGGTTAAGGTTACATGAATGAAATCTTATCCCTATTCGGTTTTCTATATCCTAGAGATTATAACTGGATTTTATATATAGGTTGTTCCTATTTATAAAGATATTTTTATTGATATATATATCTTAACCTATTTTATGTATGTCAAACTATCGATTGGGCCATACTGATCCGGCCCACTAAAAAGCTCAATAAGAGATATTTGAGGATCTCATCCCCATGACCTATCACCAGGTGCCTAACATAAGAATTTGATTTTCCTAATCCTAACATTTATAACACGTGAAGTATGGCTTTTCTTGCATGGAATTTCCAGCCTTCACAAGGGAAGGAGAGAAAGCGACTCCTTTCCTTTAGGGATGGCAACAGGTTTGAAACCCACGGGTTTTATAAAAACCCGCCCGTGAAGCAAACCCATGAAACTCGTGCAAACCTAAACCCATGAAACTCGTAGGTTTAAAACCAAAACCATACCCGAACCCGTCGGGTACCCGAAACCCGACGGGTAACCCACGGGTTCAGCACAATATAATTCACACTTCACAAACAATATTTTTCTCAGAACTAATAAGATGTTAGAGCCACAAAAAGTTGAAACTAATTATACTCTACAATCCACAACAAACATTGGGCACAATACAATGATAAAACCAGCACAATTCACATCTTCACAAACTGTTTGTACCATTGAAATGATGAAAATGCTTAGTTTAAAAAGATGGAAACCTTCAGGGCAGCCGACAGCCGAGTCTGGAGTACAGGACGGCAGACGGCGACCGGTGGAAAAGCTTGGCGAGTGGCGACCAGGCAGCAGATGACTGAGTAGGCGAACAAAGCAGATCTAGCCACTGCAGAAGGGGGCACCATAGATCTAGCCACTAGAGAAGGGAGCGGCGGCGGTCTCCCCGATTATGATGAGGGCGTGCCACCGATGGCGCTGATGGAGGACTAGGAGGTGTCACTGCTGAGGGAGGACTATCCTTGGGAGGTGTCCCGCACGCTGGCTCCCAAAGGGTGATGAGGGCGTGCGCCATGCTGCCAACGGCGCTAAGGGACGACGAGGGCATGCGACGTGCTGTCATCGGCGTTGAGGAAGGACTGGCCCTGGGAGGTGTCGACGAGCTAGATATGGCTGGACGCTGGACTCGCCGTCTCCTGCTGCCATGGACAGAGGGGAGAACGCTAGAGGGAGGGGACTAGGGAGGGAGACGACTGATGGGTGAGACGTTAGGAGTGTGAGATAGAGGGGATTTAGGGTTGAGATTACAGTGGGCTGGGCTGAAGAGAAGGAAATGGGCTGGGCTCTATATTAATCGGGTAAACCCGCGGGTACCCGCGGGTTTAAATCTAAACCTGTACCCGACCCAAGAATAAACAGATACCCAAACCCACGAACCAACAGGCACAAAACTAAACCCAAACCTGTATCCGTTGGGTTGGATATCCACGGGTACCCATGCCCGTGGGTAAAATTGCCATCCCTACTTTCCTTCTCGGGCACACCTCCCATCCCTACTAAAGCAAAAACCCAATGACGTCCACTGACACATGGGTCATGGAGACTCCTGACTTCTGGCCCCACTCGCCATTGACCCGTCCAGACCCCCAAAAAGCCCAACGGCTCGATCGGCCGCCTCGCCAATCGCCATTGATCCCATGGCCGTTGTTACCTCCCCTCTCATCCTAACCCGCCGCGGTGGCAACCTCATAAATT
>KE371085.1:165853-196485 GCA_000418225.1 Zizania latifolia | reverse complement strand
GACAGCTCCGTCGCGGTCGAGTCATCTCCTCCTCTTTCTCTTCATCCTCATCGTGCAATCTTCATCACCCGGTTGACAAGCACTCATCACCTCATGGTTCATACCATGACTCCTCAAAAACAAATGGACCAATATTACTTATGTATGACATAGTGGGTAATTACCACATAACTTTATAATTATGTTCATTTATAGTAGGCTGAATCTATGAAATTTAGGTCTAGGCAAATTTTATTTTGCACATCAAGAATTTGTGTCCTTTCTCAGGAATCTGGGTTGCTAGGTTGAGCTGTTTGGTTCAGCTTTTACATTTTCAGATGAAATCATGGTTGAAAAATCACAAGCAAACACACCCTAAGTAGGCCACATGGTGTTCAATGTGGTTATTTTCCCCTTTTATGTTTGTATTCTTATGTGATATGGTGGAAGCCCGACCTTCTCAACGTAGAATCGGGAGATAGCAACCTCATGAATTTAATGAACAACACGCTACCCGTGCAACGCACCTTTCACCTTGAATTTGCAAAACCACACACTCTGATAGATTAATCCACTTGACCACGCAAGAGTAGATCTATTGAACCCTCAATTCCCAGAAGAAAAAGCAAGAACAATCTATGGCAAAACTCTCAATTCCCCTCTCTAGTTTGGCGGCCACGGCACAAACCCTAGGAGAAGAACAAGAGCATAATTTGCACCTAAATAAACGTGGTCCCCCTTTGTTTGGTCGAGCTCTACAATATATATACATAGCCCTAACACTTAGAAACAGACTAGGACTCAATCTGAAAACTACAGATTATGTGCGGATCTTTGATTCGGTCATTGCGGCTTGATCCCTTTGAATCTGGTGTACCCTGAGTATAATCTAGATTGGGCTTGATGTGATCTTTCTAACAAGTATTAAATATCCAAATCCGAGTTCATATGAAGAAGTTATGATCGAATTACTTTGGACTACTCTAGCTGTCAAACTGAGTCCGAGTTGGGTCTAGGCTAGATCCGAATCTGCTGGTGTTTCCTAGTGAGGGACAACTTGAATTCGTGTAGAACCTCTAAATAAAGCCTTCTTGGCCCGGACAACACCAATAAACATACTGTTGGGCCAGCAAGGTCCTCTTGTCTTCTAATCTCTAATGATGCAATTCTCATAAACCTTGTTTTGAATTCCCCATACACGTGCTCATGTGATAGGTCCTTTATAAGCATTGGAGATGCTTTGTTCTTGAGCAACAACAGTAGATGAAGAATATGAGGAGTTAGACTGAGCCTCATCAATGTCACTGTGTGTACATGTGCATTTGTGCTTGTGTTGTAGACACTTTCAGTGGAAAATCTTAGCAGCAATGTTGTAGGGGTCTGGGATCCACATCTTTGGTGGCAGCTGCAGCTGATGAGTCTGGAGTTAAAGCCCTGCAGCACTAAATAAGTAAATTAGTTAGTATCTGGTCAGGTAACTCTGTTAGAGCTGGAATATGTCACATAGAGCAGGCATTAGGATCTTTTTTGAAGTAAACTAGTAGGAGAGCTCCTACCGAGGTTTAATGTATTGATTAAATATTAACTAAGAGCTGTTCAGGGACATAGTTGGGGAGAAAGAGAGAAGAAGGCTGGTACAAGAAGAGATACAAGGAGAGGGAGTACTACAAATGTTGTAACCAAGAGGCTAGCAAGGCTTTGTGCTTAGCAGGGAATCTCTGGGATTGGTTGGAGAGTTGAACAAGAAAGAGTCTTCCAATTGGCTATAGAAGCAGCTTTACAATCAAAGGTGCATCGATTCCTGTGAAGCCAAATCGTCTAGGACCCGAGTAGGAGGATTTCCATGAATAGAGGCCGTTAGAGAGTAATCTTTTTCCTAGCGATCATGTCAGGCAGTTGGAGAGAGAGATCCTAGGATAAACCAAGTGTAGCCCAGCAGGCAAAGAAGAGATGGAAGGACGTCTCTTTATAGTTGTCTTGGCATAGAATGCAGTTGTGATTGGTCGCACTGATAGTAATATGCTTCCTCCTAAGGATGTTTTCAATGTTTAGCCTCCTTAACAAGGAGCCAAAAGAAAACCCAGAGCTTGTTGGAGCATTTTGATCGCTATAGCCATTTGAAGATTGGGTGAGTCTGGAGATTCTTATAGAGGTTATTGTAGAACTGCTGTGAAGAGTAATTAGGTGAGCCCCAGATGAACGTCTAGATATCCGAGGAGGAACTTGAAACTACAATCTAATCAGTGATATTTCTGAGTTGAGTGTATTCCTAAAAAGCTTCCTGTGAAAGCGGGAGATGAAAGTGGTGGCTCATATTGCTGTCTCTGAGGAAGTGTTGCACTGTGATTTCTTTGTTCTTCACAAAAGAGAAAAGCCTATGGAAGAGGAGCTCCAATGGTCTGTCATGCCAAACATCGGACCATAGCGATATCGAGGAGCCATTACCAATGGATGGTCTGGCAATAGCACAAAAAGACGAGGATAACCGAAGAATGTCTCTCCACCAGCGAGAGCCCCTCTTTGAAGCTAGATGAGGCACATTATTTCGGCTGGAATATGACTGCCAGATCAGGTTGACCCATGGAGTGTTCTAATTATTCTAGAACTTGCTAAGGTGCTTGAGGAGCAAAGCAATGTTTTGACTCTGTAGATTGATTACCCTAAGACCACCTTTGTGTTTTGGCTTGCAGATTGCTTTCCAAGCGAAAGGGGGGCATTTTTGGAGGTGTTGTTGGGACCCCTCCAAAGACAGTGACGACGTGCCCTATCAATGTAGTGGATTACTTTCATCGGGAGCTTGAACATGCAACTGGTGTATGTGTTACTTTCTGGATAGCTTAGAATCAGCAATACAACTCATAGAAAAGGTTCAAACACACATATACATCAGGGAGATCCGATCGGACCAATCCAATTGGCTAGACATCATAATAGAACGATTGGATTGATCTGATCATCTACACAGCACAAAAGTAACAGAAGTCACAGAGACTAAAAGTAACAGATGCTACTACTACATACATAAGCACATCAATCTTAACACTCCCCCTCAAACTTAAGGTGGATTTGACACATTAAGTTTGAGTAAATGTGGTCGATATTGCACTTGAGTCTGATCTTTGGTTAATAAATCCACAACTTGCAACTCAGATGGCACATACTGGAGCTCAATAGTTTTCTAATGACAATGAGACCTAGTGAAGAAGGCATCAACTCCAATATGTTTGGTAAGCTTATGTTTCACAGGATTATTAGCAATCTGTATGGCTCTGGTATTGTCACAAAGAAGAGGTGTAAGATTATAACAAGAGACCCCAAAATCAGCCAATAGCTATCTTAGCCACACAATCTCAAAAGTAGTAGTGGCATGTGCACGAAGTTCTGCTTCTGTACTAGATTGAGAGACTGATGTTTGTTTTTTGGACTTCCACATAAGAGGAGAAGAGCCAAGAAGAATACAATAGCCAGTAATAGAGCAATGATCTGTTGGATCACTTGCCCAAGTAGAGTCCGAGTAAGCATGAAGTTTAAGTGGACTATCATGAGAGTAAAACAAGCTCTAAGATGATGTCCCCCTAAGTATCGCATCATACGAAGTAGATGTCCAAAATGAGTAAAAGTAGGAACACTCACAAACTGACTCAAAATATGGATAGCATGAGCAATATCCAGCCAGGTAACAGTGAGATAAACCAAACTATCCACAATGTGCCTGTATCGAGAGGGATCCTCAAGTGGTGTGCCATCAGTAGGACGAAGATGCAAATCAAGATCCATGGGTATGGCAATAGTTCAATCATCTGTAATACCTGAACGAGAAAGAAGATCATGTATGCATTTGGACTGAGACAAATAATATCTCTTTTCAGTGTGCAACACTTGAATTCTCAAGAAATAACTGAGGGGACCCAAATCAGTCATCAGAAACTCTGTGCAAAGCTGCTGCTTCACCTTAAAAATATGGTCAACATCATCACTTGTGATCAACATATCATCCACATATAGAAGAAGCAAAGTACGTCCACGTGGAGAGAGATGAATGAACAAAACCGGATCATGTTCACTAGAAACAAAACTGGCAGTGTGGATCACAGAGACAAACCGCTCAAACCAAGCACGAGAAGCTTGTTTGAGACCATATAATGCACGGCGAAGATGACAAATATATCCATAGGGCACATCCATATCTGGAGGTGGCTGCATATAGACAATCTCATGTAAATCACCATGCAAAAAAATATTTTGGACATCTATCTGAGAGATAGTCCAAGAATAGCTGGCAGCCACAGCAATCAATGTATGAACAGTTGTCAAATGAGCAATAGTGGCAAAAGTCTCATCATAATCAAGGCCCTGAGTCTGCTGAAAATCTCTAGCAACAAGACGGGCCTTATATCGCTCAACTGAACCATCTGACTTGGTCTTAACCTTGAACACCCACTTGCATGTAATAGGAACCTCATGAGATGGTAATGAAACAATATCCTAAGTGTGAGTGCGATCAAGAGCAACAAGTTCTTCAGACATAGCATGTTGCCATTCTAGAATGATACATGCTTCCTGATAGGTGAATGGCTTATGAAGCATATCAGTCTTACAAGAAAGAAGAACCAATCTATCTGGAGGCTTAAGAGTGGTCCGATCCCGAAGATGGTAACTAGGGCCAACTAGAGACTCATCGAAAACTGTCAGAAAGGATCACTCGATACTCTGAAAATTCACTCACTGGAAGTGTTTTTCAGATGGCTACAGCAATTACAGCAGCACTCTCACGAAGAATAGAGAAGAATGTTTTTGTGCTACTCAACAACTACAGCGTTTTCTTCCTTTTCCTTGTAATTATTCAGCTCCACACCAGGAGTTTGTTATATGTAGATCTTGACTGAAACTAGCTGGTTTTTAGGATCGTGGCATCCCACGAACTTGACCATGCTCAGCCACTAAAACAGGAAAGCAAACATGTAGAAAACAGAGCTAAACTTTCAGCTTGGATACCGGTACTCCGGACTGTTTCTAGCTGAGAACATACATGCATTAGTAATCAAACTAAGCAACGAAAGCAAATAGAAATGAGATCAAGATTACACATTTATTCTAACAAATTCCCCCCTTAATCTTGATGCTCTCAGACCTGTACCAAGCCCAGCATTCTTCTCATCTCCAGAAAGCGAACTCTGCCAAGTGGTTTTGTCAAGATGTCTGCAATTTAATTATCTGAACAAATGTGTTCCACATCAATTTTCTTTTCTTACACACATTCTTTGATGAAGTGAAAATGTGTGTCAATATTCTTACTGCGATTATGAAACACCGGATTCTTGCAAAGGTTGATGGCTGATTTGTTATCAATCTTGAGAACTGCACAACTGGGTTCCTCATTCTTCAGTTCACCGAGCAAACGACTCAGCCAGATGCCTTGACATGCTGCAGTGGTTGCAGCTATGTATTCTGCTTCACATGAGGACAAAGCAACAACTTTATGCTTCTGAGAGTGCCAGCATATCAAGCTATTTTCCAGCAGAAACAACACTCCATTTGTACTCTTTCAGTCATTCAAATCACCGGCCATGTCACTATCGCTAAACCCTGTCAAAACTGGTTCATCATTGCATTTCCTTCCATACTTGCATCCTAGCTCTAGTGTACCTAGAACATAGCGAAGTATGTGTTTCACTGCAGCCCAGTGTTCAGCTCTAGGACTTTCCATGAACCGACTGACATATCCAGCTGAAAATGCCAAGTCAAGTCTGGTGTTGACCAAATATCTCAAACTTCCAACTATACTTCTGAATTTTGATGGTTCAAACACTTCTCCTTCACCTACTTTGTTCAGTTTGAGCCATGCATCCATTGGTACTTGAGTAGAGTTGCAGCCAAGCATCCCTAATCTCTCTAGAATCTTGTGTGCACATGCAGATTGACAAATTGTCACACCATCTTTGGACTGTTGAACTTCAATTCCCAAATAAAAGCTCAAGCGTCCAAGATCACTCATGCATAATAAATTCTGCATCTGCACCTTGAACTTGTTGATTTTTTCAACATGTGCACCTGTAATTATAAGATCATCCACATACACACCTAGGATCAATCTGGAATTTCCTGAGCCCCCTGTATACACTGCATGTTTTGTTGTCGATCTGACAAAATCAAGTGACTGCAAACTGCTGTCAAGTTTAGAATTCCAGGCTCTAGGGGCTTGCTTTAATCCGTACAGTGCTTTCTTTAGCTTTAGAACTTTTCCTTCATTGCTTTCATCAATGAAACCCAGTGGCTGCATAACATAAACATCCTCCTCAAGATCTCCATTTAGAAATGTTGACTTCACATCCATATGATGATTTTCCCAACCCTCACGTTCAAACAAAGCAATCAGCAAACACACTGTTTCCATTCTGGCTATAGGAGCGAACACTTTATCATAATCAATGCCATGTTGTTGCACATAGCCCTTTGCCACTAATCTAGCCTTATACTTGGAGATAACACCATTGTAATCACGTTTGTTCTTAAACACCCACTTCAAACCTATTGGCTTGACTCCTGTTAGCAGATCAGTTAACATCCAAGTGTTATTTTCTTCAATTGAGTTCATCTCCTCAATCATCGCTTTCCTCCAGTAGCTTTCCTTCTCAGCTTCAGTAAAGCTTGCAGGTTCATCCACTGACAACAGGCAATCTTCACCATAGTCAAAATCGTAGACTAGTGTCATTGTAGCAAGTGTGTTTTCCATAGTTCTGTAACGCTTTGGTGCTTCATCGGTCCCTGGGTTGGCATCAGTTGGTGGTGAGCAGAATTCCACCTGAGGTTTGGAACTTGGCGTTGCAGGAAGCATCGTTGTAGATGCAATTGGGTTTGATGATAAATATTCCCTGGTTGCATCCCTGTCCTTTCTGTCCACGCTTGAAGACACACATCCATGCACTGGAGTCATGAAGTATTCCACAGTGAATTCCTCTATCTCCTGTGCTTGATCACTTCCTGCTGTGGACCATGCCTAGATTGCATCTTCATCGAACACGACATCACGTGACACACACACGCGCCGTGCCACCGGATCATACATCCGATAGCCTTTTGTGCCCTCCTCATATCCGAGAAAGATCATCTTCATGCTTTGATCAGCAAGCTTCTTCAAATTAGGCTTTGTTGTCTTGACATGGCCGATACACCCGAAAGAAAGTACGTAGGTGTTCGGCTGTGGGCTTTCGGCCATGCCATGCTTGAAACGGTGTAACTCCATCCAGAGCTTTAGTCGACGATCTATTCAGGATGTACACCGCTGCCACAACAGCCTCTCTCCAGAAATCGGCAGGCATACCAGCAGACTTCAACATCGACCACGCTGCTGCAACCACAGTCTGATTACGTCGCTCAACGACGCCATTTTGCTGCAGCGAGTAGGGTGCTGTCAGCTGACACTTCACACCTCGATCAGCACAGTACTCCATGAACTCCACGGAAGTGAACTCGCTTCCGTGATCAGTGTGAATTGCCTTGAGTTTCCTGCCTGTCTCAACCTCAACACCAGCCTAAAATTACTTGATTGCTGTCGCTGCTTTGTGCTTGCCGGAGAGGACCTGAATCCACATGAAATGGCTCATGTCATCCACGAGCAGCAAGAAAAAATTCTTGCCACCTGGCGTTGCTGGCGCAATTAGACCACAAAGGTTCCCATGCACCAGTTTGAGCGCCTCCTGCGCCCGGTACTTAGTTTCCTCTGGAAACAGTGAGCGCCGCTGTTTGCCCACAAGGCACCCTTCGCACAACTGATCATGGTGATCAATTGGAGGGAGCCCACGAACCATGTCGCCCTGAGCCAGCCGCTGCAGTGCTTGATAATTCAAGTGGCTGAAACGGGCATGCCACCGCCGTGCCACCTCGCCACTAGATGCCGCCAAATAGATAGAAACACTTGTGTTCAGTTGCAGGACATAAAGACGTTTTGGTGTGCGTGATACCTTAGCAAGTAGCACATCATCAGTATCCCACAGTGTCAAGACACCTTGTCGGATGCGAACATCGTAGCCATGCTCATCGAGCTGCCCGATGCTCACGATGTTGTTTCAGAGCCTCGGAATGTAGTACACGGCCTCCAGGGAGCGTTGTTCACCGTTCTTGCACCAGAACGCACAGTGCCACGCCCACAAATGTTCACCTCCGAGCCATCACCAAATTTCACCATGCCCACAATGCTAGTGTCAAGATCAGAGAACGCTGAGCGCTATCCAGTCATGTGGTTCGTGGCTCCTGTGTCCAGATACCACACGTCGGAAGTGTGTTCAGCACGTTCATCACCCCTGTAACCTAGCTCCATCATCTTGGCTTTCTTCTCGCTGAGTTGTATCTGCTGCACGGCGGGCATTTTCTCTGCCGTCGCCTCGCTGGCTAGAGACAACTTAGTGACATGCTCCAACAGCAAGGTTGGTTCTTCATCTCCTTTAGACAGATTTGCTTCCTCCTTTCGCTGTCGTTGTGGCTTGCGGCACTGTTTTGAATAATGACCATATTCATTATAATTATAACACTTCACCTTCGAGATGTCGCATGTGCTGCTGTTGGTAGAAGCCTCCTTACCTTTAGAAGAGTTTGAGTTCTTCTGCTGCCTATGTTTCTGCCCACCAGAATTGTTTCTGGCCTTGTTGGTGCTGGAGTTGCCATTGTTCCCCTTCAGCTTCATGTGGGCAATCCTCTCCTCTGTGAGGAGCAGTTTGCCACCAGCAACATTGCCTTCATCATCGTCGCGATCGTCCACGGAGGATAGGTGCCCAACCAGCTCCTCCATGGACATCGTCTTGACGTCGAGGAGTTGTTCTATCGAGATCGCCACCTGCTTGTACTTCTTTGGGACGACGCACATGAGCTTCTTGTTGACAGTTTGATCTTCAATCATGCCACCTATGCCCCGAATGTCAGAGATGATGTCGGTGAGGCGCATGCTGAATTCTTCTGGTGTCTCCCCATCTTTGAACCTCATCGCCTCAAATCATTGAATCCTTCACCTCACGAACGCGCTCGACGTCGACGCGCATGGTTATGATCGTGTCCCATGCCTCCTTCGCTGAGTCCTTCGCAAGCGAGTGGAGCATCTCCCTAGGCACTGCTTGCAGAATGGCTACAAGTGCTGCGTGATCTTCCCTGTAATTGGCATCACTAGGGTCTATGGCAAACCAGTGCCCCTACGCTTGGAGACTCACCCTCATCAGCAAGGCTTAATCCAAGTAATTCATCCTTGTCAGGAGCGGATACCGGACATAGCCACCAGAATCTCGTGATCCCTGATGCGGCACAAGGGCCTGCTCAGTGCCGTCTGCACCTTTGCCCTTGCCATCATCCTTGCTGGTGTTGCCTGAACCACCACGCCACCTAGGAGGAGTGTATAGCCCAGCACTGTCGTCGGAAGACATCACAGGTTGATCGTGGTACCTCTCTGATACCAAATGTCAAAAAGGATCACTCGATACTCTGAAAATTCACTCACTGGAAGTGTTTTTCAGATGACTATAGCAATTACAGCAGCACTCTCACGAAGAACAGAGAAGAACGTTTTTGTGCTGCTCAACAACTACAGCATTTTCTTCCTTTTCCTTGTAATTATTCTGCTCCACACCGGGAGTCTGTTACATGAAGATCTTGACTGAAACTAGCTGGTTTTTAGGATCGTGACATCCAACGAACTTGACCATGCTCAGCCACTAAAACAGGAAAGCAAACATGTAGAAAATAGAGCTAAACTTTTAGCTTGGATACCGATACTCCAGACTGTTTCCAGCTGAGAACATGCATGCATTAGTAATCAAACTAAGCAACGAAAGCAAATAGAAATGAGCTCAAGATTACACATTTATTCTAATAGAAACAATTTGTGTCTCACTGGAACCAGGAACATCAGGAGAATCAGGAATAGGTGGAGGTAATGGAGGTGGATCTGAAGGAGTGGAGGTAGGTGTATCTGAAGAATGACGAGTATAAACATGAGTGATAGGTGGTTTGGGTGAAAGAGTAGTGGAAGGATATGAGGAGGACTCAGGAAAGCTGAGAGGAACTGGTGGTGGTAGAGAGGTGGTAGGAGAGTGATCACTAGAGGAGATAAGAGGAAAAGATTAAAATGATGTGGATTCTGTGGAAGAATAGGATGACTTTGTTGAAAGATTGTAAAAGAAAGGACAATCTTCAACAAAGGTAACATCACGTGAGATACGGATACGGCGAGAAGAAAGATCATAACAACGATAGCCCATATGTTTAGGACTATACCCTAGAAAAACACACTCAATAGACTGAGTGGTTAGTTTAGTGCGCCCATGGGGGGCAAGCAAAAACATAACAAGTACATCCAAAGATCTGAAGATGATCATGGTTAGGATCTCACCAGGGCACTTGCCAGAAAGTTTGTATGATGGTTGATGATTGATGAGATATGTAGCAGTGGAAATAGCTTTACCCCCAAAATGAGAGGAAACAAAGGATGCAATCAGAATCGTACGAGCTGTCTCAATGAGATGACGATGTTTACGTTTAGCCACACCATTTTGAGCATGAACACCAGGACAAGAAAGTTGTGGCAGGTGCCTTCAGAGGTCAAAAACTGACGAAAAGAAGGAGACAAATACTCACCACCAGAATCAGAACAAAAAATATTGATGGGAGTAGAAAACTGAGTTTGAACCATACAATTAAAAGACCAATAAATATAGAGCAATTGAGAGCGATGTTTCATAAAATAAATCTAAGTGTATTGAGAGTGATCATCAATAAAAATGATATAATGCTTATGATCACCTTTTATGATATGAGTTGCTGGCTGGGAGCGAATAGGATACCTGTGAGACACCGGAAGCCTAGCTGTCAGCTGGAACTCGTAAGAGTCTGCCGTGATGGCTGACTCACCGAGATAATTGTTGAACCAGAGAACAGGATGGGAAATCAGAGAACAGGATGAGATATTTAGACTGAATTCTTGATGCTTTATTCCATACGTTGGCTGATACATATATAGGGACAAGAGCCCAAGTCCTATTAGGACTCTTCTTCTGCAACAACTAATAAATATAGAATCTAGAGATAGAGATAATCTTCTAGAGATATGCTAGCTAAAATATCTCCTGATCCTAATATAGAATCTAGAGATAGAGATAATCTTCTAGAGATATTCTAGCTAAAATATCTCTTGATCTTGAGCTAAAATATCTTCTGCAACTATCTATATGCTGATCCTGATCCTAGTCAGACTTGGGCCTTCTACAACTGTAAACAAGTCCGACTCTAACATCTCTCCCATCCTTCAGAAACAGCTCGTCCTCGAGCTGAAAATCAGGATACCGTCGGCGAAATTCCTCCACATCCATCCATGATTCATCGGCCAGAGATAGCCCTTCCCATTGAATAAGTACTTGAGGAATGCCAATTCGGCCACACACCGCCTTGCTTGGAGAAGGAGTGACTCTGCCATCTGTAAGTGTTGGTAGGGCTGTTGTAGACTCTGGAGGTGTCCCATGGAAAGGTTTTAACAACCCAACATGGAAAACATCATGAATCCTAGCAGCTGATGGTAGGCTTAGGCGATAAGCAACATCGCCTACCTTCTCCATGATTTGGTATGGACCATAAAACCGTGGTGCTAGCTTGCCACGTCGGTAACCCAGGAGTGAGGCTGCCTGACGATGAAGCAAATGAACCCAAACCCAGTCGCCGACCTGAAATAGTACTTGGCGGTGTTTGGCATCATAATAAAGCTTGGCGTAGTCCTGAGCCTAAAGAAGACGCTCACGAATATCGCTAAGGAATTCATCTCTTTCCTTCAAGGTCTGCTCAATAGCTGGAACCCGTGAGGCACCCTGATCATAAGAGCGAAGGGAAGGTGGAGGCCGCCCATACAAGACCTGAAACGGTGTGGAACGAAGCGCCATTTGATAGGCTGTATTGAAACAATATTCTGCCCAGGGAAGCCAATGCAACCAATGTTTTGGGCGGTCCCCGGTGAGGCAACACAGATACATGCCAATCACCCTGTTAGCCACCTCAGATTGCCCAACTATCTGGGGGTGAAATGCAGAACTGAGCGTGAGCTTGACACCTGCGAGTCGAAATAATTCCTTCCAGAAGGTGCTGGTGAATATTGGGTCACGATCACTCACAATGGAGCTCGGAATACCGTGTAGGCGGACTATTTCATCAAAGAATACTTGTGTCACGGAGGTTGCTGTGTATGGGTGACCTAGAGGCAAGAAATGTTTATACTTGGAGAGTCGGTCGACAATTGTGAGAATAACCGACTTGCCATGAACACGAGGAAGGCCCTCAATAAAATCCATGGAGATGTCTTTCCAAACATGGGCCGAAACTGGAAGTGGTTGAAGCAGGCCTGCAGGGTGCAGATGTTCTGTTTTATTCCCCTGGCAGACTTCGCATGCTCGCACAAAATCCTCGACAATCTGTTTAGCATTCGGGATAGTAAAATCAGAACGTAGGCAATGAAGAGTACGTTCTGTCCCTTCATGACCCACGTGCGCTGCTGCCAAGATAGCTGACAGCCTAGGGGAGGTTTTTGGTATGAACACACGGCCTTCCTTTAGCAACAGTCCATCCACAAACGACCATGGCGCACCCTGGGATCCTGAAATAATGCTGTCCCGCAGTGAACATAGATCTGGATCAGCACTGATTTCTTGGCGGAGTGCATCAAAAATGGCAAAGCTTGGTCTTGAAAGTGCAAACAATGCAGCAGCACACTTATTGTCATGGCGGGAGAGAGCATCGGCCACTACATTATTGCGCCCTGGTTTGTACTCGACAGTGAAATCAAATCCAATCAATTTACTCACCCAGCAGTGCTGGGGAATTGTAGACAGACGCTAATCCAATAGGTATTTTAAGCTGTAGTGGTCTGTCTTCATGGCAAACTGGTGACCCCATAGATAAGCTCGCCAATGCTGGACTGCTTGCACTAGGCCAATAAGTTTCTGCTCGTAAGCTGCAAGTCCAGCGTGTCGTGGTGCCAAGGAACGGCTAAAGAAGGCAAGAACGCCAGGACCTTGATGGAGGACTGCCCCTATGCCGGCCCCTGAAGCATCACATTCCACCACAAACGGCTTGGCGAAGTCGGGAAGCTGCAATACTGGTGCGGAGGAGAGGGCTGTTTTGAGTTGCTGGAACGCCCTGTCAACTTCGGCCGACCACTGAAAAACCTCCCACTTGAGCAAGGCCGTCAATGGTGCTGCGATGATGCCGTAATTGGCGATGAACTTGTGATAGTACCCCACAAGGCCGAGGAAGGCGCGCACCATGCGGGCAGAACGTGGTATGGGCCAGTCTTTAACGGCACGAACCTTTTGGTCATCCATGGCCACCTCATCGGCTGAAACAACATGACCTAAGTAGCCCACTTGCCTTTCGCCAAAGCTGCACTTAGACTTTTTTAATACCAGCCAATTTGAGCGAAGCGCACAAAGAACGGCATGAATATGCTGTAGGTGTTCAGACCAAGTGCGACTGTAGATAAGTATGTCATCGAAGAAAACTAGCACAAAACAGCGAAGAAAAGCGGTCAAAACAGAATTCATGAGGGCCTAAAACGTTGCTGGAGTGTTAGTAAGGCCAAAAGGCATAACTAGAAATTCGAAGTGACCTTGATGCGTCTGAAAAGCAGTTTTTGGAATATCCTCGGGGTGCATCCGGACTTGATGATACTGAATGAAGATCAAGTTTGGAGAAGAATTTGGCACTGTGTAATAAATCAAGAAGCTCATCTACCACATGGAAAACTTATCTTTGGCCATGGCAGAATTAAGGGCACGATAGTCGATGCAAACCCTCTATGAACCATCATGCTTACGCACCAACAGCACCAGTGAAGAAAATGGGGAAGTACTTGGCCGGATAATACCTTGCTTCAGCATGGCCGTGCATTGAGACTCCAATTCATCTTTTTGTAGCTGCGGGTACCGGTAAGGCCGAACTGCTACCGGTGCTGTTCCTGTCTTGAGATGAATTCGGTGGTCGCAATTTCGTGTAGGTGGTAGACTAGTAGATTCTAAAAATAAATCAGAAAATTTGGCCAGGAGGGGCTGAAGCATGGTTTCATCACTGATCATGGCACAGGCCGCATGCCGATCCTCACGAAGGCCATATAGAGTTACTTCTCGTGTATGCCTCCAAATGCACATGCACATCTGTATGAAATCCCATAAGATAGGTCTAAGAGAGCGCAGCCACTGCGTACCCAAAATTATATCAACAACACATAGGTCGAGTGTGAAGCAATCGATCATGAAGTCTTCTCCCCCAATACCGAAGCATAGACTGCAGCACAAACCCGGACTAGCAAGACGATCACCATTAGCCACGACCACTTGTAGCCCCTGACAAACTGGCTCTAGTGTGAGGCCAAGACGACCAGCCAATTGAGCCTGCAGAAAATTGTGGGTTGATCCCGAATCTACCAAAGCAACTAGATGCATACTGGCAATCTGAACTGGCAGCCGCATTGTGCTAGCGCCGCCCACACCCGATAGAGCGTTGAGCGAGACTTGTGGTTCTGGAATTTCAGCGTTATCATCCACTGCAGTCTCCCATTCGGCCGCGTCATCATCGTCATATTCAACATAGAAAAGCCTGGCGCATTTATGTCCCCGAACAAACTTCTCATCACAGTTATAACACAGGCCTTGTCGTCACTGCTCAGCTAATTCAGTAGGAGATAGTCGGCGGAACTGACGTTGTGCTGTATTAATTACTGAATCAGCAGGTGTAGTAACCATAGAAGTCGCTGGTTGAACTAAGCTGGCTCGCTGGAAATTCCTTCCTACTGTACGGCCACTACTGCCGAACTTTAGGGCCCTTTTTTCATATGTCCTTGCCAAGCTCATAGCCTCCCGTAGATTTGCTGGCCTTTGTAACTCCACATCCATGCCAATATCCTCCTGTAGTCCTGCCACAAAGAGCTGAACTTGCTGCTGCTGGCTGAGGGCCTCATTGACTCGGCTTGCTAATGCCAAAAATTTCTCAATATATGCCTCCACCGAGCCTGTTTGCTCCAAACATTTCAACTTGCCCAGCGGGTTGCTTCTTACTGGAGGACCAAATCTCACATGACAAAGAGTTTTAAAAGTTTCCCAACTTGGCGGCCCATGATTCTTTTCATAGTGAAAGTACCACTCTTGTGCGGTGTATGTGAGGTGATAGGTGGCTAACCAGACCCGATCACTGTCCTCAGTGCGCTGCCCTCTAAAAAATTGTTTGCAGTGATTCAGCCAATTCAGTGGATCTCCCTTCCCACTAAAATTTGGAAATTCCAGCTTGTAAAACCTCGGTACACCTGCTGTTGTTGCTGTTTCTATCCTCTGTACCATGGTTGTTAAGGGCTGAATTAGGGGCTGCTGATCTGCTGGTGGCACCAACAGTCCTCCTCCTATACGCGGAGCGCCTGAAGTCATTGACGCCGCAGAATTTCCCACGAACTGCTCTAAAGTGGTGACCCGCATTGTGGCCACAGCCACGTTGTGGTTGAGGTCAGCTATATCTGCCTTGGAACCCAGCAGCGATAGATGGCTGAGAATAGTCGCCATATCCTGCTGCAACTTCTTCATGTCATCGCCTCCTACCACCGTCGAGGACTCGGAATCACCAGACGCCATGGGCTCTGATACCAAGTTGATGTGAGTTGCTGGCTGGGAGCGAATAGGATACCTGTGAGACACCGGAAGCCTAGCTGCTGGCTGGAACTCATCAGAGTCTGCCATGATGGCTGACTCACCGAGATAATTGTTGAACCAGAGAACGGGATGGGAAATCAGAGAACAGGATGAGATATTTAGACTGAATTCTTGATGCTTTATTCCATACGTTGTCTGATACATATATAGGGACAAGAGCCCAAGTCATATTAGGACTCTTCTTCTGCAATAACTAATAAATATAGAATCTAGAGATAGAGATAATCTTCTAGAGATATGCTAGCTAAAATATCTCCTGATCCCGATATAGAATCTAGAGATAGAGATAATCTTCTGGAGATATTCTAGCTAAAATATCTCCTGATCCTGAGTTAAAATATCTTCTACAACTATCTATATGCTGATCCTGATCCTAGTCAGACTTGGGCCTTCTACGGCTGTAAACAAGTCTGACTCTAACATTTTGTAGCAAAAGGAGCAGGTCCCCGTACATCTGAGTGAATGAGATCAAAAGGTCTAACAGAATGTGAAGTACTAGAGGAGTAAGCAATTTGAATTCGTTTTCTAAGCTTACATCCCTTACAATGAAAGCTAGACTTAATAGGGATCTGACCTAAACAACCTTCACTAATTAAAGTGGATAACCGAGACCCACATAAATGTCTAAGATGATGATGCCATTGAGCAAAGGTTGTAGTGGAAGTAGCGGTGGACACATAGGCGGTGGGACTGGTAGAAGATGGAAGACGTAAGGTGTCTAAGACGTAGATGCTAGAAATACCTCTACGACGATGGCTAGTCCCAATCATAGCCATGCTGTGACGATCCTGAATGAAACATGATGAGTCATCAAACTCAACAAAACAATTATGGTCAGTAACTTAACCTACGGAAAGAAGATTCATGGATAATTATGGGACAAAGGAAACATTGGGTATAGAAAAATGAGAATTGCAAAGAGAACCCTGATGAGTAATATGACAAGAAGTACCATCAGCTGTCTGGACAGAGGCTCCACCAGTAACCGGCTTATAATTGGCTAATTGAGACTGATCTAAGGTCACATGAAAGGAGGCCCCTGAATCAAGAACCCATGAGGACTGAGAGGCACTAACTAGAGCAGCAGTGGCAATGGAGACTGAACCTTTGGAAGTGGTTGATGCACCATGTCCACGGGCCGCTCGACGTGCGCTGTACTCAGCCAATTTTTCTAGGTATTGAGTGAAGCAATTGGCAGAGCGATGACCAGTCTTTTTGCAATGCTCACAAATCTCAGAGGTACTGTCCTGAGATGTATTAATTCTCTGAGGGGCTGCCAACACATTATGTGTCACTGACATAGAAGGAACATTTAAAGACTTGAGCCAAAACTCTTCAGCAATTAGGTTGGACAATGCTTGTTCCATGGTCAAGTTAGCAGAAGTGTGAAGCAGTCTTGTGCGAATAGTCTTAAAATCAGAGCATACTCCCATAACAAACCGGTATGTAAGAAACTTTTCCATGGAAGTGTGAGAAGTACACTGCTTTGCTTCATATTTTGGTATCATGGACACTAGAGGTCCCATCAACCGATCAAAGGCTGAATAATACTCATCAATGATCATGTCATTGTGTTCAATCACATGAATTTGTTATATAAGAGTGTGCAAGAGAGCACCACTATCTTGAACATAGCATTGCTTTAGAAAGAACCATATCTCTTTTGTTGTCTTAAACTTAGCCAAGCTTATAATCATGGACTGTTTTATGCTATAAACAATGGCTGCCATCATTTTACCATCATTAATTTTTCATTTTCTAATTTCAGTTATGCTGGCATTATCTGAAGGTGGATCATTAGTCAAGTGAAAGGCTAGTCCATGACCCCTCAATGCAGTTTCAACAGAAAACACACATTCCTGATAATTTTGACCATCAAGAGTAATGCTAATAGCAATTGTATTGGGTTGAGACATACTGAGAAGCCAAAAACAAAAGAGATTACCACCAACTAAAGATTGTGAAGAAGAAACTTGAATCTGCTAGCTTCCAACAGAATACTTGCAGCAGAAATTGGATCCACAACAGCACACGAAGGGGAACAACCCCTTCAAAACAGAACGCTGCTTTAGGCAGAACGAGCGCTGATGACACACTGTGCACTGTGCAGGGGTGCGGCTTCAGCGAGAGGCACATGCAGGGGCACAGCTGCTGCCGACGCACCTGATTGCTTTAGACGCAGCCACACAAAGGGGCAGCACAATGGAGCACGGATGGGACTGCTTCTGACTAATGCACAGACTGTGAGAGAAGACACACGGACAGCGCTAGGAAAGCAGGGGTGTGGAGCATGGCGCGGACGGTGCCATGGATCTGCGGGCGAACGGGATCTACGGGTGAATGGGAGAAACGCTGCGACGGCAACGGATGTTGAATGGCCATGACGGTGGCTAGCAACGGACAGCCGTGACAGCGGCTGTCGACGGATGGCCACGACGGCAGCGAACCAGAGACGACGACGAACCCTAGGTTCGCTCTGATACCATGTTACTTTCTAGATAGTTTAGAATCAACAATACAACTCATAAAAAAGGTTCAAACACACATATACATCAGGGAGATCTGATCGAACCAATCCAATCAGCTAGATAGCACAACAAAACGATTGGATTGGTCTGATCATCTACATAGCACAAAAGTAACACAAGTCATAGAGACTAAAAGTAATAGATGCTACTACTACATACATAAACACATCAATCTTAACAATATGTTGGTAAAGAAGACAACACTGAGTTGAGTATTTGTAGTTTTCCTTATAGTTGATAGTCAGAAGGACGTAGTCGAGAGACGACGTTCAATTCTTGCCATGAGAGTGCTTGAAATCTTTGAACCTTGGCTTGACAGTTCCCAAGGGGAGGCCGAGATAGGGGAAGGGCAGGCTTCCAAGCTTGTAGCCAAAAGTTGAAGCAAGCAGGTTGGCTTCATGATCGTCCAAGTTAATTAGGATAAGACTAGACTTGTTGAAATTGACTTTGAGTCCAGTTGACTGAGTGAACGTACTTATGATTCCTTTTAAGTAGAAGAGACTCTTCTGGTCAGCTTTGAGGAAAATGATTGTATCATCGGCGTATTGGATGATAGGGAAATCATTTGATGCATAGTGACATGAAGGTGCTGAAAGAACTCCAAGAGCAACTGCCTTGTTAACGATGTGTTGAAGGTCAGCTGCAATAACAAAAAGAAGGGGGGATAGGGGCCCCCTGTTGAACCCCACGTTTGCACTGGAAGAATTTTCTAGGGATGCCATTGATGAGAATTGATGAGTGACCTAAGTTAAGGATGGCTTGGATACTAGAGATCCATTTGGTAGGGAACCCCAAGTGGGTGAGCATAAGGTAGATTGTTGAATGTTCAATGGTGTCAAAGGCCTTTTCAAAATCTAGCTTGAGAATGATAGCACCTTTCTTTGAATGTTAGCAACGAGATGTGAACTCTAGGGTCCAAGCCAAACAGTCTTGTATGGTATGACCTTTAATAAAACCGTATTGATTGCTGTGGATAACTAAAGTGATGATAGCTTGTAATCTGTTGGCTAGGACTTTAGTGAGTATCTTGATGCTTCTGTTAACGAGTGAAATTGGCCTAAAGTCATTGACAGTGGAAGGATTATCCCCTTTCGGGATGAGCGTGATGTAGGATCCATTTATAGCCTTGAGACAGGGAAAGTGATCCGAGAAAAAAGTGCTCAAGTCATAGAAATCCGAGCCAATGATGGGCCAACAAGTTTTGAAGAAGGGCCCATTGAAACCATTTGGACCAGTAGCTTTGTCTGAGGGCATAGATTTGATGATTGAGTCGATTTCTTCATTGTTGGACCTCTCCGCTAGGTGTTCTAGATTAGGATGTTGGGGGATTAGGTTAGGCAAGTCGAAGAGCATGTCGGGGTTGCTAGAGAAGCCCATTTTACTTAGAAACGCTTTCAAGAGGACATCAGCTTTGTCCTCCACCGAGGTAGCGATATCTCCCTAGAGAGTCGATATGCTAGGTATAACATTGTGATGGCATCGATCAGAGGCCGCAGCGTGCAAAAACTTGGTGTTTTCATCACCCAATCGAGTCCAACGGATGGTGTAACACTGCTTCTAGTATATTTGCTAGAGTCTGAGCAAAGAGGCTATGTGAGCCTTGAGGATGCGCTTGAAGGAGACTTCCGGGGTGGAGAGGGCCCGAGACTCTTTAGCCTTGTCTAGAACGCTTAGAACATCTGAAGAAGCTTTGTTAAATTTCCCGAAGGTCCCAAACTTCTTGCTCCAGGAGGATAGATTCCTTTGGAGATTCTAGAACTTGAAGGCAATGCGGTGAACTAGATTTGAGGGGGGTGAACTGGAGGACCAACTGGCTTTCATAATATCCAAAAAGCCTGGGAGCTTGATCTAGAAGTTTTCAAAGCAAAAAATGCTCGCTTTAGGAATATTAGTACCAATGCTGATCATGCAAGGTACGTGGTCGGACACCGTATTGGAGAGAGCATTAAAACTGGTATTGGGATAAGAGGAGACCCAATTAGCAGAAGAGAGGCACTAGTCCAGCTGAACCAGTAGAGGGGCGAGCTGCATGTTGCTCCACGTGAACTTGTGACCCTTAAGGGGAATTTCCAGAAGTCCCAGTGAGCTAATGATGTTGTTAAAACTATAAATATCCCTAAAGTTTGCTTCACCTTTGTTTCTACTACTAGTGTAGCGATAGAAGTTGAAGTCCCCCATGAAAATCCAGTTAGAGTGAGAGGGGATGTCAAGACTAGTAACCCAAGTAACAAAAGAAGAGCGTTCAGGCTCACGACAGGGACCATAGATAGTGGTAAGGTTCCAACTATGGCCATTGATCAATGAAGTGAAACTGACAGTGAGTTGGTATGAGGAGGAAACCACTTCCCTGGAGAATCGATAGCCATTCCATCCGATGAAGAGACCCCCGAGGAGCCTCTGGAAGGGGAAAAAGTGAATTTATCAAAGCGCTTCGGGCGAAGCGACGAACCGATGAATGATCAAAAGCATCCATTTTGGTCTCTTGGAGGTAAAAGATAGAGAAGGCATGCTCCCTGAGTTTGGATTTAACAGCAAGGCATTTATCTTGGGTGTTTAGTCCACGGATGTTCCAGTTCAGAATAAGTCAATCCTTAGATAAACCCATAAGAAATCCTGACAAATTGAGTAAAACAGCCAGCTAACGTAATTAGGGCTGGGAAAGGATGACTCCCGAGAAAAAAACCAATAGCAATTATCAGACCAGATAGTAGATATTGATGAAAATCCAAAAGGACACTTCGTAGACAGCAATAAACAGTCATCAGAACAAATTATAAGCTGTTTATGCAATGATCAGTCTAACAATAAACAGTAAGTTTAGCAAGAGAACAAAAGCAGCATATGTAAGTCCATCCAGAGGCAACCGAAGGTCCAGGGGCAACGTCACTTTGTCGAGGTTTAAGCATTGTCCAGTTTGTCTGCAATAGAAGCATCCTCTCCAGGTACCGATAGGATGGAGTGGTCAGCGGGGTCAGCTCTATTGAATAGAACTTCATCAGTGACCAGAGCACCATTAATACCACACAGCTAAGTAGCTGTGTATTGAATTTGAAGAGTAAAAAGTGGAGGGCATACCGTCGTAGACTTGGAGAAATCAATGAAATTCTAGATACTTGGGCAAGAAGGTAGGGTTGATGGCTCATCATCATGTCGGCTCTAAGATTTGAAGCCTTAGAGCCGGTTTCTGATTCTCACACTTCTTCGTAGCCCTTTGTCTATCTTCGGGGTGACCTCCTTGTCCTGGTTGACTTTCTGCACAGATTGCGAACAAAAATGCTTTCTTTTGTAAACAATGGTGATCTGTCTCTGTGATGCATTCTGTGATGTAGGCTAGGGTGTTGGCGGCTGCAGAGGTTCTAGAAGAACAGCATTCGGATGAAGCTCTGTGATGGTCATCAAGGGTGGTGCTGGTGGAGGAGAGGGCAGTGGCTGGGCTTGCAATCCCCTTGGGGGGTCCTGGATGTGGACCACAACTACACTAGCCCTTCCATTGCTAGAGACATGAGAAACTATAGAACGAGCCTCGCTAGCTAGTTGAGTATTGTCCCCCTGGCCTTCATCTTCCATATCTTCATGCTAATCATCCATCTGATGGGCCGGTTGAACACGTGCCTGATGCCAGAAGTGTGTTGGATGCCCATGGATTTGCTGATCGACCCAATGCTGGATCCATGCTAGTTCCCCGGGAAAGACAGGGCCCTTTAAGGGGTGACGTTTACCATTGTCCGGAGGCAGGAGGTCTTCATCACCAAGAAGCGGGTCAGCAAAATCTGACTAAAGGATATAGACGGGGAAGGTCCAAGAGTGACCTACCCCATCCAGACTTTGACCATGCTTTAGTGTGATACATGACTTTGACAGGAATTCTAGAGTAGCTCGGATCGGTGGAATGCCAGTAGATCAACTTTCCAAACGAGACGCAAACTTGTTGAAAAAAGTGAAGCTCTTTGAAGCCAAGAGGGTAACCAAGAAACATTACCCAGCCGGCGCGATCATTTGGAGATTGCCAACAGCTGAGGCCTTCATCATGTTTGACAAAGCGGACTTCGTGACCACCGATGAAGAACGGACTGGCATTGACGAGCCAATCACACTTGAAGACGTTCCCCAACTTGAAGATCTCGATGCCAAGCAGGTAGAGGCTGTAGCGGACTACCCTCTAATGATGTTTGTCTGCGATATGGTGGTGTACGGAGTGGAGGAGAGCGAGACGCTCTACATCGTCGAGAAACCCCTCACACTCGGCTATAGCCAAGTCCTCATGGCAGCGATTATGCTCCTCGGAGATCAAGATGAAGTTGCGCTGGTGGCGGAGCGGACCGCCCCCATCATCGATGACACCTCCAGGACGGAGGAAGGGGAGGGGGTTGACGGGGAAGTTTGCCATGTTGCTGTTGGATGCAGGCGACAGCAATGCAGGGGGACTAGTCTGTAGCGCTGGAGAAGTTGAGAGTGAGGGACTAGTTTGCAGCGCCAGAGAAGTTGAGGGTGAGGGACTGGGCACTATGATCGAAGCAACTGATACAACTTCCAAAGCAAGTGAGGAGGCGCTCGGAGTGGAGGCAAGAGCATCAACTTATTTCGAGACCCAGCAGAAGTAACTAATTACTGATTTGCCTAGGCCAAGAGGGGGGCGATGGCCAGACAGAGAGCGGACAAAACTCCGGGGGGTGGAGAGAAAAAGAGCTGCATGATGTCCTTTCCACGTGCATTTAATGTTTGCCGTTAAGGGAGGGCTTCCCACGCTACACTGTCCACCTTTTAGCACCTTAGCAGTAAGCCTGCTAGACGGTCGATATTGCAAATCCCTTTTGAACCTGCAGAAAATCTTAGTAAGGGACATAGTGACTGTAGCTAGAATCGAGGTCCAGTTGAGAGACGTTGAACCTTGAACATGAACCATAGTTGCTCAGATTTGAAATGTGCTTGGAGAAACTCCCGAGGATGGACGGGAGCTTGCTGTTCTTGGCGAACAGGGCCTGAGCTTGAGAAGAAGACCCCTTGTTGATCTTACTGCTTTTGGGGTTGCTCGTCTTGGACAAGACTGGTTGATTAGAGGCCACTTGCTGCTCAAGAGAGTTTTTATGAACCAATAGCTGTTCAAGAGGGTGATTAGAGGTCGGTTGTTGCTCAATAGCTTTATCGGAAGCATGAATAGGACATTGAATGGTCCCAATTTTGATGAAATTCTGACTCGCTGAACATTCAGAAGATAAAACCATAACTTGCTCATTGAAAGAGACTTTCTTATGTGAATGCTTAGGAGAGAACACTATAATCTTGTTACAGAAAGAAACCCTCTTCTAGGGTTGTGAAGCAGGGAAACGCTTCTTTCATCTTTAGATAGGAGTCCAACTGGCAAGCTCCTCTTGCTCCCATTTTTATTTTTCAGAAATCTAGACAGCATCACCATCTCTCCAAAGATGAAAATAGACATCAAATTGATCAGAGATGATCTGCTTGAGGTGATAAACCATGAAACCCACATCTTTAGAGGCTACTGAGAACCTGAAGTGCCTGTCCTTTAGATAGGAAACGTGAAATCTAGCAGGTGAACCCCTTAGACAAACTAGCAGGGCGAGGCTAACTGAAGCGGTGAATCTTTGGAAAACAGCCAGCGGAAAGAAGGAACCCGAAGGGGAAGAAGATGGGTGGTGGACTGGAGAAGCCAATTTTGATAACATTGTCTTTTGAAAGTCTTGTCCATGGGAGAAATCCTAGGAGGAAACCAAATCTTTGAGGTCCAAATCATATTCAAGTTCCAAGAGGGAGAACGGAGGACCAGCCATCTCAAGAAGCCCAAGAGAACAAGAGAAGCAAGAGGAAACAGAGGCGGGGAAGGGAGAGAGTAGTCAAACCCGGCTGCAGACGCCATGGAGGGCGAGCGACGAGGGAGCTAGCACGAACATCGAGAGACCAAAGGGTGAGAGTGCACAACCGGGAGGGGAGAGCCGTTGCGCCATAAGCTACATTTGATGGAAGAGGCATTAGGATCTTAGCCCAACATGGCAAAAACTCAAATACTCACCATATTCTAGCTGCCACACTTTTTCCATACCATTCATCACATGCAGCATTAGGCTGTCACTAACTGTATGGATGCCACATTAGGCCATCACTGATTACCAAAGCAACCTGACAAGAAAATGAAATGGATGAGACTTGTATTGCAATGGAAGCCAATGGGGTGGGGTCAAGCAAATTCATGTTCAATGTGAAACACTGGGTTTGGGGAGATGCATCTTGTTCTGCTCTCAGGTCTGTGATTTGGTGAACCCTGATACTGAGTGTGAGCTCTGAGGGCATGCATAAGAAGTATCGATATCAATTCGCATGTTGATCTCATGCTTCGTTGGTCATTAGTAATGTTATCGTGTTATGGGTAGCCACGGCTTGAGGTTATTCCCTCTCGTCACACGGCTTGAGGCTGTTTCCCTCTCGTCGCTTGATAGATAGACACGGCAGGAAACTTTATTCTGGCTGACTTGAGAAGAAGCTAGAAGAATAAACAACTTTATTTATTTTCTTAGCTAACCATAACACTAACCTATGGCTACAGTACCGCGTGGCACTGTTCATATCGTGGTACTGTTCACCCCTATGACATATCGTGTTAATTATATATGTACTTTTGTGTAGGTTGTTATTTGCTATGGCATTTTGGCCTCTGTACATGTATATGTTGGAGTCTTGTCCCTAGCAATATAGATCATGACCTATTGCTATCAGAGCATGGATACGGTTCTTCTTGTCCTTATTGGCCATCAATAGTGATTGTCATCGGCTGTAGCCCTTCCTCACCCAACTTCTTCATAAGTGATTCCAAGCTTGAGTTTATCACATTCTCTCGAGTTCGATTCTGCATCAAATTTGTCCACCTGTGTTCAATTTGTTCTCCGTGGCGCTACCACCAGGGTGTCAAAATTTCACTCACTTGCATCGGATTTTGTTTGCACATGCCAGATCTTCTTACCCTTGTTTGCCAGATCCTCCAGGATCTCACTTGCTGATGTTGAATTCTGACAAGCCAGATCGGTGCTCCTCACCACATCTGCCGGTTTGCCGGATTTGCTTGCCAAACCAGAGCTGCTCACCTAGACAACATGTTTGTGCAAGATATCTTGCTCCAGCTCCAATTTTGACATCCAACATTTTGAGGGAGCTGCTTTGGCTTCTCTAAAAGTTTCTTCATATCTTGAGAACAAGAAGTTTCAGCTTTCTAGCAGCTTCTCCAACTTTCTTTGTCATACTTCAGTTTCCTAGGGGACATCTCCATCATCAAACTCACTATAGTGTTGTGTCTTCCCTTCCTCTGATTTGATTAGATGGGACGGAATTCCAGGAGTGGGTCATTCACCCAAAGATCTGCCTCTATAGCTTAGTGCCTAGGGGGCCATCTGACCTGTCAGCGGTAATGCCTGACTCATTGCTCCTTCGACTGTTCCAGTCATTGTAGCTCGTGCTGAACAGGATGCTCTGTATGCTTTTTATGCTGTGTTTGAAGAGGCTTTGTAGCTGTATCAGGCAGGCCCCCCATGTTTGAGAGAGGTACAAAAGCTAATGAAGCCTGTGTTGTTAGTGGCAGGGCAAGGAATCATAAAATTTGTTTGTTAGTGCCTTTGGGGAGGTCGATTGTGATAATTCTGTTTATAATAATTTGCTTAAGATACAGCAAATAGCATCGAAAAGCACAAATCATGATGCAGGCCAAATATGTGGGATGGGAAACATATTCTGAAACATAGTAATAGGGAAATTGTAGAATTGAGGTGCCATGTACAGTTGAATCCTAAGTTCGAGAATGTAAGAATTGCTCAATATTGTTGTTTTAATGCTTCATAGGAAGAATTATTCTGGGGGAGAGAGACAAAGAAAATTTCCATGAGGCTACAACATCATGTTCAATGTTCTCATTGATTAATTCATTACTTAGGAAATTTATAGGAATTCATGGGTCCATTCCTTTGGTCTAAAGGGGTACATAGGAAAAAAATGTAACCGGCTTATAATTTTGCGAAATTCCCTTATTTTTCTTATGTTTTAAAGGGGAACTTGAATTATGTTTATTCAAAAGGTGTACAATTTATTCAATTCCCATAGTGCATAAATTGGGGAAATAATATATCAAAAGCTTCTAGGCCCAGTTGCTTTAATTAATCAGGTGCTACGCCATATAATGACTGATACTACAAAATTCAGCAATAAGTCATTTTCTTTGACAGCTTGCAGGATTATCTGCTGATGACATCATTGCGGTGAATAATATGTGTTGCCTTTGTGGGCATGATTCTAAGAAGTCTTCGGCAGGTGGCTTTACTCTGAAATTTGATCTACATAATGTATCATTGTGTTATTTGATTAACCTTATAGTTGCATTCCACCATATACTTTTTGTAGTTCTAATTTTAATCGGAAGTTATTCACTCAATTTTACAAATCTTAGAAAAGCATGGCATCAGAAAGGAGCGGATAGGAGAAGAATCAAAATGGATCTTGTCCCGGTTTTATCCCATCCTAGAGGTAGAGAAATTTTACAAAATATTATCACATGAAATAGTTTGGCGTATCTGGTTAATGCTAGCTTCATTGGCATGTGTTAAGAATTTGACGTTCTTTATATTCTTTTTTTTGGTGGGGAGACTGGGAGAGATAATTTGCATTCATTCCTTGTTTGTACTGAAGTTTCCTTTGTTATACGTTCTTTTCAGTTTATCTATAAAATTTATTTTGCTTCAGCCTTCAGTTTTATTAACTGTTGGTTTGTGCGGAGACCTCAACACTAGTCCTTTTCTGTCCAGTTATATTTGTCCCCAGCTTTTGCTGAATGTGCATCATATCAGTAGCAGGAAGTTCCCAGTAGCAATGTGGCTCAAGGATGTTTTCCTCTTGCCGCACGGTAGAGGTTGTTCGTCTCTTGACATAAGAATAGATAAGCGTGGCTGAAAACTTTGCTCCTAGCCAGAAGAATAGAAGGAGAATAGATATTTCTTTATTACTTGTCTTAGCTAAAACGTCAGCCCTTAATATATATACACATTTTAAATATATAACTTTTAATCTGAAATCTACTAAGGACTCCTAACATAATACGACAAGGACTCCTATTTAAATCTGCTTCCTATAATCTAGCTAAGAGATAAACTAGCTAACTAACACATCTTCTAAAGATTATATCATGATTGCTATTTGATAAACTAAAGACTCTTATAGCCGAGTCCATAGCTAGGACTCTCCAGGCACCTTGGCTCTCCTAGACTCTCCTAGCACCCTCCTGGATCTTTTTGGGCGCTTGGACCATCCATAACATATCTCCCCCCTCAACTAGCAGCTCGTCCTCGAGCTAACGCAAATTTGGCAACGAGATTGTCGAGGAGGTTACGGCTAGATTGCAAGTGAAGATGTGAACTTGGTGATCGTGATGCTAGAATAACAATGAGAGGCATCTGAAATCCCAGAGGATAGGCCCCAAAGTGGCTAACCACTATGTGCCTAGCACCATATCGTAGCCTTCCAACAGAAGCAGGAAGAAGTCTGCCCTTAATGGCTCGTCTGCAATGGTAAAAGCATAATTGTAGAACACACCGATGTTGCTCGTTCACCGTTCACTACAGTGACCTTCATAGTGCTACAGTCCTAGGATTGAATAGTAGTCTAGGCTACTGCCTCCACAGAGATAAAATTATGAGTTGAGCCCGAGTCAAGCAGGGTGGTGAGAGTGGTTCCTTCTATGTCCACAGCAACCTACATGGTCTCATCAATGTGATCACCCTTGATTACATGCAACGAGATCAACAGCTCCTTAGTTTTAGCATCGTCTGGTTCTTCCTCATCCTAAATCTTGAGAAGAAACAAATGTTGGTAGACCTTATTATGACCACGTGCATACCTTTCGTTGCAATTATAACACAACCCAAGACGACGATGCTCCTCCATTTCTACGGGAGAAAGCCACTTGATGGAGCGACCTTCCACCGTGACTATCCCCTGACTAGTGGTGCTTGCATTCGAAGCAGTTGTTGTGGCGGCGTTGATCCCAGTATCATGAATGTAGGTGTTGGCAGGAGCCCTGGGTGATTTCTATAGTTAGATCGGGCTACAACTTATTCCCTATACTGAAAGGAACGAGCTAAACTCATGGTCACTTCTAGCGTCATTAGATTTTGGAGCTGGATGTCAGATGTTGAGGGGCTCACCCAACCCCACTATAAAGAGTTAAACTTGATGAAGCTCTGTTAGGGAACCAACATGGGCCAGTAGCTACGAGAAGTATTCCTGGTACTTCAGAATAGTACCAGTGCGATGACAGGTAGCCAATTCTCCTAGGGGATTAGATCTGATTGGCGGTCCAAAATGCAAGTTGAGCAGTTCTAAAAAATAACACCATGACGGTGTACCTTCTTCACGAAAGATCCTCATATTGATGGAATTGTGCCCCAGTAGCTACATTGTTGATGTCTCTTTCTTGACTTTCTTCATTGTAATTATTTATGCATTTTCTATTACACAGATATAGATGTATGCATAGAACATTAATTGTACCAAACTACAGGTTCCCACTAATTCCTCGCAGCCTAATGTGGATAACAGTGGCCAGAACTGTATTATTACACTGGTGAAAAACATTTTTGTGTACGTAAGGTACCATTTGAAGAATATGATAGTTACTTCAGTAAATTATTTGTTCTTTTGAATGTGAATAATTATTTATTATTTATTTGTCCAGTAAAGTCGTCGCGGAAATGTAGCAGGTTGTTATATGGTTACCTCTCAATGACTCAATCTATTGTTGGCACTTGGCAATTTGTCTTTGGTACTTCTCCAGATTTATGCTGAGTTTGGATCATGTCCCTTTTGTTTGTGAACTCAAATTTGTTAGAGCTATAATATATATGATTTTCCCTAGTAGGGGTCAAAGTAATTCAGATAGTTTTTGACCGAATCCGGAAAAACGGATTTGAATCTGGATTTTTTTATTTGTATATGGATTTTTCGGATACGGATTTTTTTCGGATATGAAAATGGATATGACATCGATGGTATCTGCGACCGTTAGATTAGCTTTAAGATACGTGCTAGATATCTATTATTGACTTAATACAAACTCTCATCTCATTCTTTTTCTCTTGATACAGCATCCAGAGCGCGTGCCTACCCCATCTGCCATGCTCGCCGGCCTCCCCTACCATAGCCACGCCAGCCGGCCTCCCCTGTTGCCATGGTGTCCCGTTGGCTGGTGCCGCGGCGGTCCCGCCCTGTTCTGGCCCGTTGCCCCTGGCCTCGCCCAGCGCCCGCCCGACTACCACGCCATGCTCTGTCGGCCACCCCTATCGACACGGCGCCCTGCTCGGCACGCCGCTACCGACCTCGCTCGGCGCCTCAACCGGCCTTGCTCGATGCCTCACCCGGCCTCGCTCGACGCCCAACTCAGCCCGCCGCTCTCGATCTCTCTCGACGCCCCGCATGGCCTCGCTCGGTGCCCCGCACAGCCTCGCTTGATGCCCCGTCTGGCCCGCCGCTCCTGGCCTCGCTCGGCGCCGCGCCCCACCCGACCGCCGCGCCGCTTCGCCACGCTAGTCGCGCCACGAGCCCGTGTTCCAGCTCTGTGCATGCAGGAGAAGAGGGAAAGGGAAATGAAGAAAGAGGAAAGAAGGAAGAAGGAATGGGAGAAGAAAGAGAAAAAAGAAAGAAAGAAAAAAAAGGAGAAGGAGAAAAAATTAGAAGAATAAAATAAGAAAGGTTTTTTTAAAACTCGGAGATTTTTTAATGTTATCAAAAGTTATTTTTCCTTAATATCATGGATTTATAGTCAATTTATTATTTTATAACAATAAAGTGTTCCTATATTTCTATGCATAAAAAGAATTATACTATCCTAACAAAATCAGCCGCAAAAAGGACCAATCTATTTCTCAAGTGATTGGTTGTATTTCTTAACTAGTGCTAGTTTGGGGTTACAATGTTATATTTTCTCTAGGATTTAAAAAAGAAATTGGATCTTTTAAAAGATTTTGGAATTCAAAAAAATTCTAATTTGGAGAATGTTTATTATTTATGTGGGGGATAGCCCCCCGAGTAGGCCACGTGGCCGTTTCCTGGCCACGTGGCGCGCGGGCAGGTGGCTGCGCGGCCCACCCCTGGGCGCAACGCCAGGAAGGGGACCCACAGCATGCACGCGCGCGCCAGCAGAAGTCAGACTCGGCCGAAGGGGGTAGGAACGCATTAAATGCGACTGGACTGAAAGCGGACAGGAGGCAATCCGGGCGCGTCAGAAGATCACCCGTCGGGCGGCGTCAGCGCAGAGGGCAGGTTTGAGGAGTCATGGCATGAACCATGAGGTGATGAGTGCTTGTCAACCGGGTGATGAAGATTGGACGATGAGGATGAAGGAGAAGAGGAGGAGATGACTCGACCG
>KE371085.1:99015-139497 GCA_000418225.1 Zizania latifolia | reverse complement strand
GTTTCCTTCTCCTCCAAGCCTCCCACCTTCTTCTTCCTCAAGCTCCACCTCTCTCCTCCTCTCCACCATGGCAACCTAGGGTTCCATCCCTCTTCCTCCACGAGCTAGGGCTGGCTTCCTAGGGCGTGTACCCTTCCTCCCTACCCTTCCTCTCCGCACGGATCGAAGGTTTGCACGAGTTTCGTCTTTTCGTTTGGGCGTATGGTGCATTTTCTTTTCGATCTTTTACTTGTGCTTTGGAGAGATTTGATGTGTTTCCAAGTGTCTTGTGTGTACCCAAAGATGTATTGATTGATTTGGAACACAAGGGAGGAGATTTCACGGCAAAAGGAGAGTTTCCCCGGTGAAAATCGTGAAGAAATCATGTTTTGAGCTGTTCTGTTTTTACTGTAGCAGCCGGAAGTTCCGGTCGCCGGAAGTTCCGGTTATTACCGGAAGTTCTGGCCAGTCAGAACAGTTTGAAGCACGTTTGCTCGTCAACGACTACAGCGATTCGACCTCAGCATCCTCTACACCAAGCTTGCAGTAAAACCCTCTGAACCCTATATATTGTACTCAAATGTCATTCTGAGTTTATTACTGTGATCTAGGGTTTACTAATTGCTCACTGACACGTTACTTTTTCAAGTTGCACAATGAATGCTGTTCTTTGTATTCTTGTGTTTGTTTCGTGTTAATAGAGATCTTTGTTAGAGGTTCTGAGTTGAATACCTGTTGCTATTCTTGAAGAGTGCTTTTGAGGAGGTTTTGAGATATCAGCTTGCTTGGTGTGATCTTTATTGCACAATCTTGCGCTGAGCTTTCTTAAGTCACTTGCAATGCTGATAATCTCGTTGTTAGTAGGTTTGGGGGTATTTGTATTTTCCACTGCGTTTTTAATTTGCGCCCATTCACCCCCCCTCTGGTCGTCTTTTCGGTCCTACAACCCTAACTGTTTAAGATAAAAGATGGCCCCCTGCTTTGGCAGACCTACCATGCAATGATTAAAAACCTTTGTAGGCGCAGCTATTGAAAAGGGCATCAATAACTCTTAATTTTCTGAGGGAAACTATTCTAACATGGTAACGATGCCTACCACACACAGAACATAAAAGAATAGTATGATAGGAATATAAGTAAACATCACAGGCAATCATATTAACCGTGACATAGTATGGCCCTTCTCATATGGTGATCTCTATCTCTACAGTTCTTGTTCTTCTGGTCATCATGCTTCAGGCCTCCATGATCTTGTATCAGTCTATTACATCTAATAGCACTATATGAAGTACATGAGGAGAAGCATCACATGTCGACACGTAGGTCGTACAACAATAGAACAGCCTTAGGCTGCAACTAGTATGTCTTGCTATAAGGGGCACCGAGTGTTGGGGAACGGGTAGGCTACACTAGCACAAAACAAAACTTTTCTACCCCGTTCAACCTAGGAAACATACGAGTAATGGGATCATGGATCGTTACCTCTAGCCGCGAGACGCGCTAGGGCAGCAGAAGAAGAGTTAGGAAGCGCGTCCTCGATCAACTCCACCAGGCTCCGTCCAATCGTCAGTGGCGAAAATGATGCAGCACCACGATCCTCACGTCGAGATGATCAGCGCCACAATTGCAGCAGCGCCTCTACGGTATCCATACGTACAAGGATGGGATCACCTCAAGCCGATATGCTAGTATCGCGCGCGAGGTTAGGGGAGATGCGGCCAGGAGGAGGTAGCGGCTAGGGTTAGGGTGAAGCAGCAGCAACAACATCTTATTTCCCCTAGCCTCTCCTCTCCTTATATAGAGCCCTCTGATGGGCCTTTAATCAGTATTAAAGCCCAATAGATCTAATCTGTTCGTCTGGTTCGGAAGTTCTGCTCCAGGCCTAAAACTTCCGAAAATAACCTTCTATATGAATTTATTTCTGCCCGAAACTTTCGGTCGAACTGGAACTTCCGAAAATAACATTCTGTATCAAATTTATTTTGACCCAAAAGTTCCGGTTCCACTTGGAACTTTTGGTTCGTCCAGAATTCACCTTTCAGGCAAGCCCGGAACTTCCGGTTCCTCTAGAAACCAAAAGTGGAGCTGGTCCGAAACTTCCAGTCGAACCAGAACTTCCGGTTACACCAGAACCCAGAACTTCTGGTCTTAGGCCAGAACTTCCGGTTCCCCTAGAATTCTCTTGGGCATATTTCCATCATCAAGGAGGCCTTGATATGGCATGCCAGGTTCGGGCACCTAAACTTCGACTCCCTCCGCGCACTTGCTCATCGTGGCATGGTGCGTGGGATGCCAGAGCCAGAGCACATAAACCAAGTCAGTGATGGTTGCCTCATCAGGAAGCAGAGGCGAATGCCATTCCCTACAACAGGAAGGTATCGAGCCATGGAGCGGCTCAATTTGGTTCATGGTGATATGTACGGTCTTATCTCACCGGCTACCCATGGTGGGAAAAAATACTTCCTATTGTTAATTGATGATTTAACTCGCTATATATGGCTCTATCTGCTGGCGGCCAAGAGTGAAGCACCAACGATCATCAAGCGCTTCAAGGCTAGTGTTGAAGTGGAGACTGGCTACAAGTTGTGTGTTCTATGCACAGACCATGGAAGGGAATTTACCTCCATCAAGTTTGGGCTGTATTGTGCAAACACGGGTGTCGCACAACAGCTAACATCGTCGTACTCACCACAACAAAACGTTGCTGTCGAGTGGCAAAATCAGACTATTGTAGCGATGGCACGGTGCATGATGAAGGCCAAAGAGATGTCTGGGGAGTTATGGGGAGAGGCGGTGACCACCGTCGTGTACATCCTAAAGCACTCGTCGATGAAAAGTGTTTGGGACAAGATTCCATTTGAGGCGTGGCACGGGCGAACACCTGCCATGCATCACCTCAAAACCTTTGGCTATATCATCTACATCAAGGAGGTAAAACCACACTTAAAGAAGCTCAACGGCCAAAGCAAAGCGATGGTCTTCCTTGGCTATGAATAGGGTTCTAAGGCCTATCGAGTCTATGACCCGATATCCAAGCAGGTATGCATCACCCATGACGCCATGTTTGATGAGGCGGTGACATGGAATTGGGAGGGATTCGAGAGTCCACGGCAGCCACCCTATTCAGCTCCTTTATAGTACACTACGAAGTGGCCAAGACTTCTACTCCATCCACACAGGCGCCTAGCACCCTGGCCGCAACACCGACACCACTTTTGGCAATGTCGCCGATTGTTGCACCAACACCAAGCATGCTAGAGCCTAGCATCGAGTTCATATCACCACCAGCTACTTCACCAAATATTGATGATGATCATGGGGTGCATCACAGGTACAGGACCATGTCCATATCCTTAGCACCACGATGCCTATGGAGCTCAATTCAGATGAGCTTCATTTGGTTACCATGGAGGAGCCAAGTACTCTAGCTAAAGTAGAGTAGGATGAATGTTGGCGCCAGGCGATGGAAGAGGAACTGGCCTCAATCAAACTGAACAACACCTGGATGAGACCGATGCTGTCATCAAGCACAAGGCACAGTTGGTTGCGAAGGGCTATATCCAACACCAAGGCATTGACTTTGATGAGGTCTTCACCCCCATCGCTTGAATGGAGTCGGTACATCTACTACTTGATGTCGTAGCTCATGCTGGCTAGGTTGTCCATCATATGCACATCAAGTCAGCCTTTCTAAATGGTGAGCTGGAAGAAGAAGTGTTCATCTCACAGCCGCCAGGTTTCATCGATGATGAGCAACCACACAAGGTTTTGCGCCTACACCGGGCGCTCTACGATCTTCGTCAAGCTCCTCGAGCATGGGACATAAAGCTAGACACAAGCCTACATGACCTGGGCTTCATACGGAGTGCCACAGAACATGCTGTGTACACGCACAGCATGGGCAATGCGCATCTTATCATTGGTGTCTACGTTGATGATCTCGTCATCACCGGCACACACGCTGAAGAAATTCAGAAGTTTAAGGAAGAGATGCACTCCCTATTTCACATGAGCGATTTAGGATTGCTCAGCTACTACCTCGGCATCGAGGTCCATCAAAGCAACAATGGCATCACAATCAATTAGTCGACATATGCTCAGAAGTTATTGAAGATTGGTGGTCTAGAGGAATGCAACCCAACTTGTGTTCCCATGGAGCCAAAACTAAAGCTGACAAAGAACTCCGACAGACTAGCAGTTGATGCCACATTGTATCGCAGTCTGGTCAGGAGCTTGCGGTACTTGGTGCATACACGGCTAGACATCGCCTTCGCCATCAATTATGTCAGCTGCTTCATGGAGTCCCCACGGGATGATCATTTCATTGCGGTGAAGCACATTCTAAGCTACATTGCTGGTATGTTAAACTATGGTTGCCGTTTTGCTAATTCGGGGGAGAAGGCTGCACCATTGCTGGGGTTTTCTGATAGTGACTTGGCCGAAGACGTGGATGATCAGAAGAGCACCTCTGGAACATTTTTTTTCCTTGGTTCAAGTCCAATTGCCTAGCCATCCCAGAAAATAGAAGGTGGTTGCCCTCTCCTCATGTGAAGCTGAATACATTGCCGCTACAGGTGCGGCGTGCCTAGGCATTTGGCTAGCACATTTGCTGGTCGAAATCTAGGGCAATGAACCGAAGATGGCTCTCCTCAAAATTGACAATAAGTCAGCGATCTCCCTGTGCAGTGTTTTATGACCGGAGCAAACATATAGATACAAGGTATCATTTTATGCATAGAGGAGAAGAACATCGAGGTTGAGTACATTCCTTCGGATGAACATATTGCAGATATTCTGACGAAACCACTTATATGCATCAAATCAAGTTTCACGAACTTCGCAGTAAGGCAGGCATCGTCGAGATTGTCGCTCGGCAACAGGATTAGGGGGAGATTGTTGGAAAAATAAATTAATCTTGTGCCAGAAAATTTCTATATGCATGTAGTGTTTCTTTTTCTGCATGTGCATGTCATAGCACTCATGTTTTTCAGTTCTGCATGGAGTGAGTCATTGGTAGTTGTTAGCCGTTTTCAGTTCTGTATGGAGTGAGTCATTAGCAGTTAATTAGCCGTTTTAGTTCTGCATGAAGTGAGCTATTAGCAGTAGTTAATCAGCATATTAGTGTGCATGGCAGTTGTAATGGCGTGCATGGCGGAGCTAAATGTTTCTGCTGTTTTTTGATTTGAGTCTGCATGCGAGATACTATTTAAATGGAGAAGAAAACAGAAAAGCTGCAAGGCAGTGAGCAACACCAAAATTCCTGTGTTTGTTCTTCCCAATTTTGAGTGTTTGATTGAAGCTAGAGCTAGTTAGGTGAAGAATTGCTGGTATAGCTGACAATTGATATCAAAGCATAATGTCAGCCCCCACACAACCGAGCCACTCCAGGACCCCGCGTCTGAATGGCCGGTGACACTCGCCATCACCACCATGACAACACGATTGACAGATGGTCGTCCAGCGGGTCATCAAGGAGGATGGCTCTGTCACCTACCCCACGCTCCAACTAATCTGATTGGGCGGTGTTGATGTGCATCAACTTACAGGCCCAGGGCCTGTGGAATGCTGTCGACACCAGTGGCGTATAGCATGCTAAGCCTGCGTATTAGTGGCCAACCCACCACTCACGTAGTAAAGAGCATTTTCTTTTAAAAAATTAATGATGTATTGCGCAATAATTTTGTTTTATGATTAAAAACCAATTAAAACTTTAGAGAATTATAATTAATTCATCCAAACTTTGTTTTCGGTGATTCAAATTCCTGTTTTTCTAAAGTATAAAGAATTCATTTATGTACTTTTTATGTGTTGTCTCTATGTTTTGTTGTGCTAATTTTATCATTTGTGTGTCATCGCGTAGATGATGCCAATTTCGTCCACATGCATGCTAACAAGAAAGATATCATGTTACCACATTTTTGCTTAGTTATTATGCTTACTGATTATTGTTATGGTATTGATTAATTGTTACCATACCCCTTATCACCTTAGGCAAATAAAGTGCTGTAGCTCATACCTTATTTAATGGTAGGGTTAGCTAGCATAAGGTTATATGCTTAGAAATGCTTAGTTAAAATAGCTTTTACAAATGGGATAACTAGATACCTCTTTAATGACAATTGTTTTATGACTTATGATGAGTAGTTTATGCCCTATAGTAGGGTTGCTACCATTAGGGGGACTAGATTAAAACTTGACCAACTAAAATATTGAAAAGGGTTGAATCGTGGGTACTTGCAAGTGGTTGGAAGTCACACCTACGACGATTAAGGACCGGTCCGTGACTATCGTTGTGAGGCACTACTCATACTACCAAAAGTATAATGTGTAAGGCTTGGCTTGACATTTGTACTTGCATGTGACACCACTGCATGAAGGGTGGTGGTTCATGGTGGGTCATACCCCCTGGCCTGAGTTCACTCAGCACAAGAGGGTGCTTGCTCGACTAGGGTTGATCCTATGAGAAGTTAGCGGGTGTTCATATGCTAGTGCTGTATATAGAGGGTCATGGCATGGGTTTGGGTCAGTGTACCGTGGTGGTATTCTAGCATTGATTGAGACTATGTCTTGTGGATAAAGATGCACATCTTTGATTAGAGTTAAATCTATTTGAATAGCTGAGCCTGCGGTCATGGATGTGCCAAGTGAGGTTTTCGTGGTTAGATACACCTTTCATATTGATTCTAGAAATGTGGTTGGGGTCTAAGATCATGTAGGTAGTGGTAACCTACCAGTGTTGGTACACTGTCTTTATGAAAACTTGCTTGCAATTTAGTCTTAGTAATTATGGATGCTTTACAAATGTTTACTCTTAAAATTGGCTTTATGCAAAAGAGCCCCCTATTATGCCATCTTTGTTATTCCCTTGCATTATTTGCGTTACCCCATCTGGCTTGTTGAGTACCAATATACTCAACAGTTCAACACCCAATTTCCCCAGATGTCCAAGTGAAAGACACTGAAGAAGGAGAGGAGGAGGCTTGAGGCTTGACCACAATCGAGCGTTCGCGGGATTAGGCTGCTTATCGCTGCAGTTTGAAGTATTTGTTTATTTTCTATGCAGACCATGTATGCATTGTAAGTTACTATGTTAAGTGTGTTTATTCGTTTGGAACTCTATTGTATCAACTTTATTATTGTATATCCTGTCTTTTCTAGAACAGGGGCTTAATACACAAAGGACTTAGACAGGTATTATTTCTGGACCTAACATGACCTTACATATAGGTCTGGCCAAGTGAAATCTTGACTGCAAGTTGTCTTGGAAGATGGATCTGACAGATTTTTTTTGGTAAGAGCATAGCAATTGACTGATTTTTTTAGATAATGCAGATGGGTTGCAATAGAGATGGCACTGACTCCTTGTTCTTCTGGGGAAAAACAGAAGTTGCTTCATTCGCTGGTAGAATATCAGAAATTTCAATACGGCACCGAATTGAAAGAATTTCTTTATTTTTTATGTGTGTCTATCATCGGAATATGTAAATTATACTGGTTAGTAGAGATTTTTCAAAACGTTATCGGCACGAGGCTTTGCTAGAGACCAAGCTTGCATATTGTATCTACCTATAACCGAATGACACTGCATTGAACTTTGTCCTGTATCAAGCGATCTACCGACAATCCGACATCAATCCCTATTGTATATATATACATACATATATATATATGTATATGCTGAGCAATTAGATCGCCCTTGAATTAACCTATTTACTAGATTGCAAAATGTATGAATATATTACTCAAAACTATTGCATTGAATAAAAAAAGAAGAAATTGTATCCGGTCATGCTAAAAACTTCCTATCTACCGAGTGCAGAACAAGAGATCAAACCCAAGAACATAAAAAGGTATGAACCTGTAAGCCATATGGCTCTAACTCTATGTTTAAGTTAAAAATTAGAAATTTCTAACTCCAAAAATCTTTATAGTTAAAGTCAGAAGTTTCTAACACCAAAAATCCTTATAGTTAAAACTAGAAATGCAGGCTCAAGTCTGGCCCAAGCCCAACCATGACCTAGAATTCTAGGACCGAGCCTAACCCGTAACTAGCATTTTCTAAGCTGGGCTCAATTTTCTTGGGGTTTTGGGCTTTTTCAAAATTTTGGGTTTTTCAGCTTCTTGGGCCACAATTTTAGGCCCGAGCTTGGCCCAATGCACCACAATTTTATTCAAAATTACATTCCTAGTATACGTTTTCAGAAATTTACAAAAATAGCACTCTATCAGCTGATGAAGTGCCGACAGAGGCTTTTTTAGCTACCGATAGAGCCTCTGTCGGCAGATGACAAAGGCCCTATCAGCAGTCCAGCGTGGCAAGAGAGCCTCTATTGTCAGGTCCAGCCTCTGTTGGCAGACCATCTGTTGACAGAGCCTCTGTCGGCAGATGGTCTACCAACAGAGGCCCTGTCAGCAGTCCAGCGTGGCAAGAGAGCCTCTGTCATTAGGTCTAGCCTCTATCGGTAGACCATCTGCTAACAGAGCCTCTGTCAATAGATGATCTACCGATAGAGGGTGGCTCGGAACTTCTAGATCAAACCGGAACTTCAGAGCCCGTGGTTGACCACCTTTTGTCGATAGATGGTCTGCCGACAGAGGAATAGTGCTCTATCGGCAAACCATCTACCGACAGAGAGGGCTATATAAGGGGGTCAAAGCCCCCCTCCTAGCCCGCACGCTCTCACTTCTCCCACCGGCCTCTAGCTTCCAGGTAAGTCCTCTCCTCCCCTCCCTTCTCTTCTTTAGATAAGTTAGGTAGTTTAGATAGTTCAGAAGTAAATTAGGTGTAGTTTAGTAGTAGATTAGGAGTAATTTAGGAGTATTTTAGTGGTAGTTTAGTAGTAGTTTAGTGATAGTTTAGAGATAATTTAGAGTTAGTTTATAGATGATTTAGAGGTAATTTAAACATAGTTTAGATAAAATTTAGAGGTAGTTTATAAATAATTTAGAGATAATCTAAATGTAGTTTAGAGATAATTTTGCGGTTGTTGGCGTAAAGGGATTTACGCTAACATGTTTGTTTTAGCCTTGAAGGGCTATTACTTGCAAAATGAGTTTATACTGGTTCAAGCCTCTGAAGTGGATAAAAACCTTACGTCTAATTCGTAGTGTTATCTGATATTACAACTTTCGGTCCCCGTTACAGTAGAAAGGGCCGGTATTTATAGGCGAAACGTAATAGAATAATACTAATTTACCCTCTAGTTGCAACCGTCATTGTCAACTCTATACGCAAGACCTTGTAGGGGCAAAATAGTAATCCTTAGTGTGAATACACTTAGAAAGCAAATGTCTTGTTGGACATTGCGGTGGACCCCCAAAGTGGGATGCAGCTGAAGGGGAGGCAGCCCTTCAAGACCCTTTGCATAACCGTTCGGGCTCTGGAGTGCCTTCGCCGGGGAACCATTGACCCTTGAAGCTCTGAGTGCTGTGCTTTTAGCTTCGAAGTACCCTGTCAGACAAAACACTTGGTCTACAAGCATGATGCGATTATTTTCCCCCAACAGTAGCCCCTCGCACATGTCTCTTCGAACCTATCTTAGGGAAGGGACGATGTGCATTTTTAGCGAACCATCATGGTTCAAACATATCAATCCTTACATCAGCCGGCTGAACTTCGGGTGTCGTCAACCAGGTATTTAAATCGGAAGGAGACCAAGCGACGAGGACGGCGAGAGACCCTTGGGAAACCAAACGCCGCTTTGATGGGACGAAGAATCTTGAAGCTCGACCGTCATCATGATCTTTGAGGTTACTTTTCCCTCAATAGATTTCACCTTGGCCCCACACGTTAGTGACAGAGGGTGAAACGCTGGTGGGTAACAAATGCCGATGCTAAGAGGCTTGCGGGGCAAACCTCGCGGCCTATAAAAGGCCATCGATCGTCACCATGACTGACTTCACGCCTACAGACTCCTTCTTCTCCACCTCTCGCCTCCTTCAACCTCTGAGACTCAGCTTCTAGTGCCCTCCCTTTCCTCTTCATGATCTTTGGACTCATCGGCCATGACGAAGAAGTCATCGAAGGGCCCCAGCCTCCAGGCTTCCGGTAACTCCAAGTTCCTCTCGTAGCAGATGACAGCAGCAGTGGCATCCCGAGGAGGACCCAGCGCCTTGAGGTCTTTAAGGACCTCAGGATCTCAGGCCTCCATCGGAGAAGTACACGGAGCAGACCTTCATCTTGGAGAAGTCGGCCAGCACCGAGAGGACAGTGGCAAAGATCTACTAAGGAAAGGTGGACTCAAGCGTTGCCATCCGTATCTCGGAAGAAGAGGTGATCCCGGAGCTGATGGTGGATGAGGTGGTTGTTTTTGAAGCTTTCTTCGAAGCGGGTCTTGGTCTTCCTTCATCTGATCTGCTCCTGGAGGTGCTTCGGCTGTACAATGTGGAGTTGCCATAGCTATCTCCAAATGCCATAGCCCGCTTGGCCATCTTCAAGTGGGCTATGAGGGCTGAAGGGTGCGAAGGCCGGGCCGAAGTCTTCGCCTCACTGCACGAAGCCAACTGCCAGCCTAATAGATGGCTAGGGGAGGACGGAGTGACTAGGCTGCTTGCCTACGATAGCATTAATTTGCAGCTTCTCAAGGAGTACCAAGACTGCTTCCTGGTGAAGGCCATCAACGAGCATTGGTACTCGGATTGGACCCTCCGATGGTTCTACGCCTCGATGGGTTCGGACTCCCCCTTCGCTCCCTCAACCAAGGGATCTTGTACCGCCGGGAGGTGGAAATTTCAACTGACGAGCCCACGATCTAGTTGTGGGTCCAACTTCTAAAGATTGTTGCCCACCGGATGAGTATGAGGGACCTGGCGGAGGAGTTCATTTTACTCCGGATAGCTCCCCTGAAGGCCCACTGGCCTACGGATTTTTGGAGTGCTGGGGATGGAGAGCCGAGGGGGATCCCCCAAGAGACCATAGGTATTCAGTCTTCGACCCCTATACTTCAATCACATGTCTTTCTTTAACTTTACAGTATGTTTTGCAGTTGCGAGGGTGACGCTCTCCCCGGACCAAGCGGTCAAGGTGGCCGAGCGGGTCATCGGGCCTCCGACTTCGAGTGAGAAGCAGAAGCGCCTCGAACTCGTGGGTCCGTGGGAGTGATTTAACCATATATGGGGCAGACTCAATATCGCGCCCCCTTCTCTCCCCGACCCAGACGCCCCCGTAGCAGCTCCGAAGAAGAGAAAAGCTGATAAAGGCCCTCAGGGGGTTCAGAAAACATCCTCGAAGCGGAGGGGCCCTCTAAAGCAGAGCCCCTCAGGACAGAGGTCACCGGCCCCTCCGACCATCTTGGCCTTATCCCCGCTACCTTTGGCGGGGATGAACACTGCCACTGCAGCCACGGTGACCTCGGAGCCTGTCACGCAACCCGAAGGGACGTCACCCCTAGGGTCTTTGGCCGACTCAAGGGATGACTTCCTTTGGCTGTTCGAAAGGGGACGAAGCTTGTCTTTGTCCCCGATAAGGGTGGCAGAAGGTAAGCCTTCGTACATACTCAAACTGCAGCGTCATTTTTTTATGTTTGTCTAACTTACGCATAAAACTTTGCTTGAATTTAGATAACGTCGTGGTGGCCGGATCGGAAGGACCCTACGCCAATGATGTCGACATCGTCGACGGAGTTGGGGGTGAAGCCGCCTATGATGATGCGGCCATAGGGGGTGCCAAAACCGACCTCGAAGGGGGCATCGAAGTCGACCCTGAAGGGGACGCCGAATGCAGCTCTTCCGAAGGCGTGGGGTCCGCCGGTGCCGTAGTGTGAAGCCCCTCGACGGCGCCAAGGATCCTAGAGTGGGTTCCCCTGCTCTAGCCCTTCGTAGCCTCGGGGGCTAACATAGGGGCGCTGCTGGAGCCCCTGGTCCAGGCTGGCTGGAGCCTAGACCGAAGTGACCTGGTCACCAAAGTTAGTCAACATCACCATGTTGACCAAGTGGCAGCCCAAGAGGAAGCCCTTTATTAGGTACGTAACTTATTACCTCAAAACTTATTACTTCGCAATTATTCTTTTACTTGTTATTTTTGCTTATTTCTGCTTCGCAATTTTATTAGGTGCTTATCCTAGCTCGAGGGACTACGAGTGCCTTTAATCAGCGGGAGCAGCACCACGAGCGGGAATCGAAGGTCCTCTGGGAGCGAGTCTCAGAGGCGGAGGACAAAGTGTCCAACTTAGAAAATAACCTCCACCATGAGCAGGGAAAAAGGGCAGCTATTAAGGCCGAAGCTCACGACCTCCAAACTACGAAGGATGCCCTAGAGGCCAAAGTTCAGAGGCTCCGAGCTGAAAAGGCAGCTTTAGAGATCGGAGCCTCTGAGCTTCGAGGAGCCAACAAAGTTTTGACGGCTTCGGAGGCCTTGCTAAGAGCAGAGCGCGCTGACGACGTTAAGGTGGTGGATGAGACCATCAGAGCGCTTAGCGAAATGCTATCACATTTTGGTACGGTCTGCCATGCCTCATCCTTTACGGTGGCTGAGCCCCTGATGCGCCGCTTGAAGTACCTTCGTGCCGTAGCCAAGATGGTCGAAGCTAGCATGGTGACCTTCAGGGAGGTCTCTAGAAGGCTCGCAGCTAAAGGTCTCCACCCAGTGGCAGGGGCCGCGGCAATCGACTTCAGAGGTGCCCGTCTTTTGGCGCCTAATCCAGAGGTTTCCTCCTCATGGAAGTCATTCCATGGGGCCTGGAAGAAACAAGGGCGGTCGGTGACACAAGATATGATGAACGAAGCCCCCCACCACCGAGCGCAGCAAGCGGCCCCCTCGTCGAAGCCTTCGGACAACCCTCCAGAGGTGTAGTTTCTTAGGATCTTTTATGTAACTTTCTGATTGTAACCGTCTTTGCTTATTAATGAAAGCAATATTTTTGGGATTTTCTCAGGACTTAGCTATGAATCCTATTCCCGAAGTCAAAATACTCGAGGCTAGCGAAGAGTTTTGACATCAGTGGGCAATTTTTGAGGCTGCTAGGGCTGAAGGCCATGCTCGCTTTAGACTTCCTCGTGATCATCTAGGTAGGATAATGCTCGAAGTAGCCGACGAGATACTTATATCAATAAAAAAGAGCCAATTGCGCCTACATCTTCTTTGTCAGAGTCAATTGACTGGGACGACGAAGGATGCGATTCGCCTACCTGGCCAAGCCAACCTGAGTTCCGTTCATGGGTGGAGCTACAGGAAGAAAGGAGGGTCTTGAGGGTCTCGAAGAAGAGTAAGCGATCGAAGGTTAAGGCAAAGCCTCCTTCGAACCCACGAGGGCAGGGGTCTGGGGGAAGCTCTTGGAGCCAGCCCCCTCCGGACCAACGGGGTTGAAGGGGTTTTTGATTCCTCCTTGCGTTATACACTGCTTTTTCGTGATCTGATTGCACTCGAGATATTGTTTGTAATTGCTTTGAACTTGTAATTCATATGTCGACAACGGCTCGTAGCCGAAGTGTACTTGATTTTGATCATTCATGAATAAAAAGTGTGTTTTAACACATCGTGTCATCCGAACTTATGCGAAACATGCGCTGAATGCTAGGGCTTCGAATCTTTGATCTTGTTGGGCCTTCGTGGTTACTTCGAACTTTAAGCTCGGAATCTTTTTAATTAATACCGCTACCGGCCCAGGGGTCCCTCTGAAAAATTTTGTAAGTTTCGAAGGGTAGGCTTCGAATTTCTTTGTGGTCATTTTGGACTCATTTGGACGCTTCGAGCTGCAGCTCGGAGTCCTAGTTTTTACCGTTACGGGCCTGGGGGCACTGTGTATCGGCAATGGTGGAGCGGATCACACCAATTTTTTTGGGTCTTTTGATGAAACCTAAAGTCAATACCTTCGGCCGTACTCGAGGAGCGACCTTCAAGCATTGGGCTTCGGGCTTCACACCAAAGTAGAATGCACTCTTACGCGTGTTAGACTTTTTTATTTGTCTCGCGCCGAGCCTGTGGCTTTGGGTAGCAGAAATAAGTAAGCATATTATCTATGCATCGAAGCTTTACTAACGTCATGATGCATGCACCGCTATGTCAATATGTTCAAAGGTAGTAGCATGCGAACCTTATCCCTGGGGGGATGCATGCATACCTTAGCGTGAGAATTGCAATCAGGATGCTTTATTTGAAAAAGCCTCTCCAATATTACTTGTAGAAAGAGCTACGCATAGTACCACCTTAGGTGCTCCACATGCCAGGTATGCTTCAACTCTTCTCCTTCGAGGGTTGACAGCCTGAACGAGCCTGGTCAGTTAGACCGGAGTACGATGTATGACCCTTCCCATTTGTTGATTAACTTGCCGGGCGTTGGAACGCTTCGGAGCACCAGATGTCCTAGTTGCAAGACATTGGGTTTCACCTTGGGGTTGTACCGTAGCTTCGTCTGGTCCTGATACTTCATCAGGTTGGCTACAGCTCGAAGCCTTGTTTCCTCGGCGAGATTAAGCGAAGCTTGCCGCTCACTATTGTCTTCTAGGAGTAATGTCCGTAAGGAGCCCCCTTTCAGGTCCGTAGGGGTCATTGCTTCGTCACCAAACAACAAACGGAACGGAGTGAACCCTGTGGATCGTGCTTGGATGGTCCGAATGGACCACATAATTTTTGGCAATTCTTCGACCCACAGCCCCTTGGCGAGGCCTACGATCCAATAGTTGAGGCCTGACAAGATATTACCATTGGACCTTTCGACGGCTCCGTTGGACTGTGGATGCCTAACTGCCACGAAGCACAATTCGACGCCAAGGCCTTCGCAGAATTCCTTGAAAGGTTCCGCATCAAACTGAGTCCCGTTGTAGATTGTGAGTTGCTTGGGTACTCTGAATATGCAAATTATATTCTGCTAGAAGAACTTCTGGATGTTCTTCGAAGTTATTGATGTCAAAGGTTCGGCTTCGATCCATTTTGAGAAGTATTCCACTGCTGCTACTGCGAATTTCAAGTTCCTTTCGCCTGTGAAAATGCTCCGATCAGATCCATGCCCCATTGGGTGAGTGGCCACACCGGAGCGATGACCTACAGCGGAATGGGTGGGCGATGACTTTGCCTTCCCATCCACTGGCAGCCTTGACATGTGCGAACCAGGGCTTCGGCATCAGCCATTATAGTGGGCCAATAGAGGCCCTACCAGAGGGTCTTGCCTGCAAGTGCCCGTGGTGCAAGATGGCTTCTGCACTGACCTTCGTGGATGCCTCAAAGTATGTCTTGCCCTTCGTCTCTTGAAATACATCGCAGCAATGGTGAGCAAATACCAGACTTGTAAAATAGGCCGTCGATGAGGTGGTAGTTCCAGATTCTGTGCTGCAACCTTGCAAGCTCAGGGCCCTCGGCAAGAGCACATTCATCTTTGAGCATGGCCATGATTGGGCTTCACTAGTCTTTGGCTTGTACGTAGAGTACTTCGGCTGATATCGGTTTTGGTGCTGACGGAGCACATAGCTCCTCGTAGAATGCTCCGATAGGGAGTTCTTGGCTCCAGTGACTGCTTTAGCAAGGGCGTCTGCTTGCTGGTTTTTACCCCTCGAAATGCTTCTGATAGAAATTTGCGCACTTCGGACAGATATTAAGCGAGGTCTGGATGTCGAGCCTGGAAGCTCTTATCTACATGCCCAACAACAATCTAGGAATCAGTTTTTACAAGTACCATGGCAGCGCCTAGGGCTCACTCCTTCTGAAGGCCCAACAGAACGCCTTCATACTCGGCCATATTATTTATAGCTTTAAAATTTAATCTAACAGAGTACAAGGTCTTTGGACCGGAGGGAGAAATTATTACAACTCCCGCCCCGGCACTAGAGGCCTGATAGGTTCTATCAGAATAGATAGTCTAAATACCTTCGCTCGGTGCTTCTGGGGACCAGATGGCTAGAGGGGTCCACTCCGCGACAAAGTCCACAATTACCTAGGATTTGATTGCGGTGCAGGCAGTAAAATCTATACCAAAGGAGGCTAGCTCGACCGCCCACTTCCCTATTCTTTCGGTGCAATCCTTGTTTCGGAGCATGTCCCCGAGGGGGTATGACGTCGGCACAATGATATTGTGTGCGAGGAAATAATGTCGTAGCTTCCTCGAAGCCATGATGAGGGAGTATATGATTTTTTCGAGCTCTGTGTACCTTGTTTTTGCTCCAGAGAGGGCCTCGGAAACAAAATATATGGGCCTCTGAACCAACATCCCTTCGAAGTCTGCCTCACGAATGAGGACCGCGCTAACGGCAAAGGCCGTCGCTGCGAGGTATAACAATAGTGTATCTTTTAGAAGGGGGTTGTGAGGGTCGCTAGATCAGCGAGGTATTCCTTGATGTCGTCGAAGCTCTTCTGGCATTCGGCGTCCATACGAAGTCATCTGATCCTTTCAGTGCTTTAAAGATTGGCAGGCTTCATTCAGCGGAGCGCGCAAGAAAGCGGCTGAGAGCTGCTAGGTGACCTACAAGCTTCTGAACCTGTTTCAAATTTTTAGGCGGAGCCATGCGTTACAGTGTGCTAATCTAGGTGGGGCTGGCTTCGATAACTTGACTCGAAACCAGGTACCCTGTTAGCTTACCAGCCCAGGCTCCGAAGATACATTTCTCGGGATTCAAACGGACCAGTATCCTTCGAAGACTTTTGAAGTTTTCCGCCAGGTCTACGCTATGGTCGTGTTTTTTTGTACTTTTTATTACAATGTCATCCATGTAAGCTTCAACATTTCTTCCTATCTGGTGGCCTACGGCCTTAGCAATTAGCCTAGAGAAAGTTGCCCCGACATTTCTTAAACCGAAGGGCATTCGTATATAGCAATAGACTCATGAGGGAGTAACGAAGCTAGTTTTGTCTTCATCTTCGCGCTTCAACCATACTTGATGATACCTAGAGTAGGCGTCGAGGAAGCTAAGTAGTTTGGACCCAGCGGTAGAATCGATAAGCTGGTCGATACGAGGCATGGGGTATGGGTCAATGGGGTATGCTTTATTTAGCGAAGTGAAGTCAATACACATGCGTTATTTTCCCGTGTTCTTTTTTCTTACAAAAATAGGGTTCAACAGCCACTCCATGGGGCTGACTTCCCATATGACCCCTACCAGGAGCAGCTTCTCTACTTCAGCCTTCGCCAGACTTGCACGCTCAGCCGATAACTTTCATAGCCCCTAGCGTACTGTCCTTGCCCTAGGGTTCACCAGCAAGAAGTGCTCGATGATGCTCCAGTCGACCCCCCGGATATCTTCGTTCGACCAAGCGAAGATGTCGAGTTTGCTTCGAATCATCCCCTCTAGTGAAGCCATATCTTCCAGAGTCATGCCCCCTCCATACTAGATGGGGTACTCAAGCCCCCCTTCAACGAGTGTCTTGGTCACCACTTCTCTGTCTAGACGAGGCTTGAGCGCAGGCCCCTTGCGGATTAGGGGGGATGGCCTACTGCTTCAGGCTAGAGCTATACATTGTGCACTTGGCGAGATTCGAAGGGGGCGGTGTGGCCATATTCTACCCTTTGTGCCACACCCTGATCGCCCAGTACGGTGAGCACTCCCCCTTGCGTGAGCAACTTCATGCAGAGGTAGTTATGGTGCGCTATGGCTCCAAATTGATTTAACGTACCCCTCCCAAAGATGGTGTTGTAGGCATACGGGGCGTCGACGATGTTGAAGATGACCTCCTCCGAGTGCGCAAGGGTACCTTTGCCAAAGGTAACTTATAGGCCGATTTGACCTATTGTTTTGAGGGGCGGCCCAATAAAGCCTTGCAAAGGCCTGACAGCCGGAAGGAGATGCTTGTGAGGTATGCACAGCTGGTCGAAGGTGTGAGCGAAGATGATATCTGTCGAGCTCCCTCCATCAATGAGCATGTGACTTACTTGGTGCCGACGATGTCGGTGGAGATGACGAGGGGGTCTGCATGGGGGAATTTAACTCCAATGGCATCTTTGGCTGTAAAGGAGATTGGCACATGGGCCTACTCTAGCATCGTGGAGGCTGATGCTGAGGCCCCAATATGCCCTACTTCGTGGACATAATCTTGCCTTTGACATTTGGACAAGTTTCCCAGGACCCCACCTCCGAAAATAGGTAGACCCACTTCTGAGGTCTGGACCCATCTTCAACCTTCGGGGTGGCATTAAATTTGCCACAGGGACTCGAGGAGGGCTTTGTTAGCCTTGGCTCGGCCTACGGCCTAAACATGTTCTGGGCGGGTGGCTTCGGGCGCTTGAACCGTTGTCCCTCGGCTACTAGTTCGCTCGAGGTACTCCCCTCACAGGGCTAGTATAGCCTTGCAGGTGTCGGTATTGTGGCTCCAGTTGTCGCCATGGATGTTACAAAAGCAGGACTGGCCCAGAATGAAGGGCCCCATGGGCGGCCTTGCTCCGCCGCCTCGACCTCTTCCTTGGCTTTGCTAGAACTTTAGGGCCCTTGGCCTGGTGACATTTAGCACTTCGGTATGAAAGTGCTTTTGGCTTCGCCTTGACTCTGAAGGCCGCTGCTCCACGTACGCCAGCTTCGGGGGGCTCAGAGCCCTAACTTCAGGGACTTGGACATGGGCGACGGCGACAGTTCTCCAGAGTTGTCCTTCTTCGGAGCGAGCATACTCCTCAAAGTATGTCACAAGCTGGGCCACCGAGTATATGGGCTTTCGATGAAGCTTGTCAAGGAAGCCCAAATTGGTGACCCCTTCGTGAGCAGCGTCGACCATCGATGATGTGATGGAATTATGCTCTAGAGATTTCTGGGGGAACCAGAAGTTCTGACTGAGGGCCAGAAGTTTCGGGTTCTGGAGCATCCGGAAGTTTTGGTTGGACCGGAAGTTCCGGGCCAGCACCAGTTTCGGTTTTCTGGAGGAGCCGGAAGTTCCGGTTGGACCGAAAGTTCTGGGCATGCCTGGACGAATCAGAAGTTCTAGTTGGACCGGAAGTTCTGGGTCAAAATAAATTCGATACAGAAGGTTATTTTTGAAAGTTCTGGTCAGAACCGAAAGTTCCAGTCTAGACGAACAGATTAGATCTGTTGGGCTTTAATACAGATTAAAGGCCCATGACAGGGCACTATATAAAGTGAGGAGGGGCTAGCACGAAAAAGTTATTGTTGCCATTGCTGCTGCTTGATATTGGTTCGACCAAACCCTAGCCGCCACCTCTCTTCTCTCCTCGATTGCAAGTGTTGTGATGGATCTCCTCGGATCTCACGAGTGGTGCTAGCACGTCGGCGTGAGGTGATCCTGTCCCCGGACGTGTGGATTCCGTGGAGGCACTACTCCAATAGTGGTGCTCGTCTTCTTCCCGTGGAGATCGCCAAATCGAAGGATCGCGTCATCTTCATCGCCGGATTGCCGACGAACTAGCGGAGCAGGGAGGAGTAGCTCAAGGTAACGATCCATGATCTCATTACACGTATGGTTCCTAGGCTAACAGGGTAAATTTTTAAAATTAAGCGCTAGCGTAGCCTCCCCATAACCCAACAGTGGTATCAGAGCCTACGTGCGTAGTGTTCGATCTAGATCGATCACATATGGTGATATGTGACGGAAATAGATTGGATCTATTATTTTTGTCGTCGGATTTTCCGAAAGTTTCGGGATAAAATAATTTTTGATACAGAATGTTATTTCCGGAAGTTCCGGACAGAAATAAATTATGTACAGAAGGTTATTTTCGGAAGTTCCAGGGGTAACTCGAAACTTCTGGGCCAAAATAAATTCGAGACAGAAGGTTGATTTCGGAAGTTTTGGCCCTGAGTTGGAAGTTCTGGGCCCTTCAACCGAAAGTTCCGGGCCTGATGGCTTGAAGTTTCAGGTCCAGTTCAGTCACGTCTAGATTTCGCCTAACTTGTTTTTGCAGGGAATGTTGTGACTGGTATAGCCTTAAAAAGTATATGATACTCGCTTGTAATAACATGGCCTACGCGTCATGATTGATTACAGCCCAAGGCTGTTCAAATGTTGTACGACCTGCGCGTCGACATGTGATGCTTCAGCTCATGTAATAGTGTAGTGCTATTAGGTGTAATAGACTGATACAAGTTCATGGAGGCCTGAAGCGTGATGACCCAACGGACAGGAACCATGGAGATGGAGATCACCATGCGAGAGGGTCATACTATGTCACAGTTAATATGATTGCCTGTGATGTTTACTTATATTCCTGTTATACTATTCTTTCATGTTCTATGTGCGGTAGGCATCATTACCATGCTAGAATAGTTTCCCTCAAAAAATTAAGTATTGATGCTCTTTCCAATAACTGCACCTACTAAGGTTCTCGATCATCGATGGTAGGTCTACCAAAGCAAGGTGCTGTCTTTTATCTTGACCAGTTAGGGTGGATGTTAGACACCACATGCATAGTATTGGTTTGCTTAACAAAGCTATCAAAACAGTTTTGGGCTTTAGGGCATGGAGTTGGGAGTCGGGCATTGGATGCTACCCCAACAAACAAGAGTCACATAGAGATGTGATTAGCAAAGCGTTGCTTACCTATATCACTAATCTTCTAGCAGTGATGCTAAAGCTCACTAGGAGTTAGATAAATATAGATCTTATCCCACAATGTGTCGTTAAAGGGAAAGCGATCATTTTACATATTGTGGCATATCTTTTATTTGATAGAAGATTAACATAGCATAGTGCTGAACCTTGCATTGTTGTTGTAGATCATGGCACCTACTACAAAGAACACTACTGTTTTTAATCAACGACCTATCCTTGAAAGGGAGAAATTGTCTGGAACAAATTTTATAGACTGATACAGGAATTTGAGAATCGTTCTCAAACACGAAAATAAGGATTACATTCTACAAAAACCCCATCCTAATGAACCAACGGATAGTACACCAATTGCTAAAAGGCGGGCTTATGAGAAGTTTACCAGTGATTCAATTGATGTCAGTTGTCTCATGCTTGCCTGCATGTCCTCTGAGCTTCAGAAGCAATATGAGGACAGGGATGCCTACGATATGATCGTGGGGCTGAAGGGTATGTTTGAGAACCAAGCACGGACTGAGAGGTATAATGTCTCAAAGTTCTTGTTTGCGTGCAGATTAGCGGAAGGCAGTCCAGTGAGTCCTCATGTGATCAAAATGATTGGTTACGTTGAGAACCTAGAGAAGCTTAGCTCTAAACTTGATAAAGATTTGGCCATAGATGTGATTCTTCAGTCGCTCCCTGCGAGCTTCGAGCTGTTTATCATGAATTATCATATGAATGGCATGAAGAAAACTTTGGCTGAGTTGCATGGGATGCTCAAGACAGCCGAGGAAAGCCTTAAGAAAAATCCTAGTCATGTGATGATGGTTCAAAAGGAAAGTAAGAAGAGAAAGCGTAAGGAAAAGGCTAAAGCTTCAGATGAGATCTCGAGCTCTAAGTCTAATTCTGCTGAAAAGTCCAAGTCGGGCCCTGCTAGCTCTGACACTTGCCACCACTGCCATAAGCCTGGCCATTGGTGGAGGAATTGCAAGTTATATCTGGAAGAACAAAAGAAAAAGAAGGAAAGTGTGACTTCCACTTTAGGTATAAATATTATTGAAATTTATCTTGATACTCGTCCAGGTGATTCATGGGTATTTAATACCGGATCAATGATTCACACTTGCAAATCGTTGCAGGGGCTGAAAAGGACTAGGAAGTGCGCAAGAGGTGAAATGGATGTTCGCGTCGACATTGGTGCAAAAGTTGCTGCGTTGGCCGTCGGCATCTATTCTTTGTCGCTACCCTCGGGATTAGTTTTGGAGTTAAATAATTGTTATTTTATTTCCGCCTTGGGCAGAAACATTATCTCTTCGTCGTGTTTGGAGGAAGACAGTTTTGAATTCATAATAAAGAAAAAATATTGTTTGATATTTTCGAATGGTATGCTCTATGGTGTTTGTCCATTGTTGAATGGCTTGTATATTCTGAATCTTGAGGATACATATGTTTATAACATTAATACGAAGAAACCTCGACTCAATGATTTGAATCCCACCTATGTATGGCATTGTCGTTTGAGTCATATAAATGAGAAGCGCATGCAGAAGCTCCATAGAGATGGGCTTTTGGAGTCATTTGATTTTGAATTATTTGACACGTGTGAGTCTTATTTACTTGGCAAGATGACTAAGATGCCTTTCACTGGTCAAAGTGAGAGGGCAAACGAGCTATTGGCCATTGTACATACTGATGTATGTGGACCAATAAGTTCTACAGCTAGAGGTGAATTCCAGTACTTCATAACTTTTAATGATGACTTTAGTAGATATGGTTGCGTCTACTTAATGAGGCATAAGTTAGAATCCTTTGAAAAGTTCAAGGAGTTCTAGAATGAGGTACAAAATCATACTGGCAAGATAATTAAATTTCTACGATCGGATCGTGGAGATGAATATTTGAGCCATGAGTTTAATGATCATCTGAAGAAGTGTGGAATTGTTCCATAGCTGACTCCACCCGGTACACCTCAGTGGAATGGGGTATCCGAGCGGAGGAACCTGTTGGTAAAGTTTTTGGTCACACGCGTGGCCTGAGAGATCTGCTTAACTCTAGTGCAGGTCCTAAATTTGCGGTTCATGGCGTGCCAATCAGTTTGATCCTGCAACTGATAAGACAGACAAGAAAAACGTAAGCAGTAACGCCTATCGGCTGTTGAGTCGATGGTTTCAACGTGTATAGGATGACTATAGATAAAATGCAATAAAAACATGATGAGGACCCATCAACACGGCATATTAGATGTACGATGTACAAGAAATGTATCTATTATGAAACCTATTGTAATATCGGCATCGACCTGAACTAACTAATCTGTGAAAGCAATTGAAAGTAATACTAGAGCCGATATCAGGATGTGACAGCAAGATTCGTAATAATGTTAGGCCAATGTGTATCGCCCGATTTTGATAGCCGAGATAACGATGAGATTAAAACGCAGAAAGATAACCTATCGGCTTATACCCCGATAGAATCTGGCCTCAACATGCCCGATCTGTGTTCACATTATCACTCGCTATAACCGCAAGATTGGACTGAACCAAGACAGTCGCTAAATTACAGCAAACCATAATGCTAAACATATCAGAACATATTTCATCCAAATGAACGATACGTGACACGAATCAAATACATAGACTAAGATATCAACTTAACCGATGAAGTCTTAGATTAACATATTTGATCTAAACCACGCACCTGATACAGTATGAATGATACATAGACTAAGATATCGGACCTAACCGATGAAGCCTTAGATCTACTAATCAATACATGTTTGGCGGAACTTACCTCTCACCGGAGATCGAAGCGATGCAGCCCCATGAGAGAGCAAGAACTCACCGGTGGCAAGTTTGGCGATGCGCCGAGAGTTGTTTATTGATCTATTTTTTGATGATCCTAAACTAAACCTAAGCATTGCATATTTATAGTCCGAAGACTTGCTGTCCTACATGGATACGACTGCAACTGAAAAATCTATCTTTCCTTTTTATTGGCTTCTTCGTATCTTTATCTGATCAACTGCGTGTATTATGGTTGGGCTTCACTGACCATGCTTTGACCTGATTCTTTGATTTCCATGAGCTGTGCCAAAACTGTGTTGGGCTTGGGCTTTACCAAATTTTGTCGTTAACAGAACCGAACTTTGTTGGACATGGTCCGGTCGATGATGAGTCAAACTGATCTTCCATTGTCTTTCTAGAGATTTGCTTTAGAAACTACTGCTTTCACACTAAACAGAGTTCCATCTAAATCTGTAGAGAGGACACCATATGAGATATGGACTAGGAAGCATCCTGGGCTGTCTTTTCTAAAGGTTTGGGGTTGTGAGGCCTATGTAAAGCGTTTGACGTCTGATAAGCTCACTCCCAAATCTGATAAATGTTTCTTTGTAGGATATCCTAGGGAAACCAAAGGATATTACTTTTATAACCGGGAAGAAGGCAAAGTGTTTGTCGTTCGGAATGGTGTTTTTCTTGAAAAAGAGTTTCTCTCGAAAGGGGTTAGTGGGAGCACGGTGCGTCTCAAAGAGGTTCGAGAGCCACTAGAAAGTGTTTGACCTCCTACTGAACCACCACTCGACATGCAAGATATTGTAGAGCCTGTTGTCGAGACACCAGCCCCACGTCGGTCGGAGAGGTTGAGTCGTGCGCCCGAGCGGTTTGCGTTATTAACCACTGGGCAGCGCAATATATTACTATTGGACAATGATGAACCTAAGACCTATTCAGACGTGGTGATGGGACTAGACTCTAAGAAATGGCTTGGAGCCATAAGATCCGAGTTAGAATCCATACGAGAGAATCAAGTTTGGAACTTGGTCGATCCACCTGATGGTGTAAAAACTATCGAGTGTAAATGGATTTTTAAGAAAAAAAATAGACGTTGATAGAAATGTTCACATCTATAAGTCACGATTGGTGGCGAAAGGTTTTAGACAGATTCAAGGTGTTGATTATGATGAAAGTTTTTCGCCCGTCGCTATGCTAAAGTCTATCCGGATCATCCTAGCAATTGTCGTATTTTATGACTATGAGATATGGCAAATGGATGTCCTTAATAGAAACCTAAGTGAGGATGTGTACGTGACACAGCCTAAAGGTCTTGATGATCCAGAAAATGCTGGGAGAGTTTGCAAGCTGCAAAGGTCCATTTATGGGCCGAAGCAGGCTTCTCGGAGTTAGAACCTTCATTTTGATGAGGTAGTTAAAGGGTTGGGCTTCATCAAGAACGAAGAAGAGCCTTGTGTTTATAGGAAGGTTAGTGGGAGCTCACTTGTGTTTCTGGTCTTATATGTGGATGACATATTGTTGATCGAAATGATATTCCTATGCTAGATGTTGTCAAGTCTTCGTTGAGAAAAAGTTTCTCCATGAAAGATCTTGGAGAGGCAGCATACATCTTGGGCATAAAGATCTATAGAGATAGATCGAGAAGGTTAATTGGATTAAGCCAAAGCATGTACATTGACAAGGTATTGAAACGGTTCAATATGCAGAATTCCAAGAAAGGTTTTCTGCCAATGTCACATGGTATTTCTCTCAGCAAGAGTCAGTGTCCTTCGACACCTGATGAGCTGGAGAAGATGAGTGTGATCTCGTATGCCTCCTTAATCGGATTCATCATGTATGCCATGCTTTGTATACGCCCAGATATTTCTTATGCTCTAAGTGTTACGAGCAGATATCAGTCAAACCAGGATAAAAATCACTAGACGGTAGTAAAAAGTATCATTAAGTACTTGAGAAGAACTGAAGATATATTCCTGGTCTATGGAGGCGTGGAGGAGCTCGTTGTAAATGGTTACACCGATGCCTGCTTCCAGACCGATAAGGATGATTCGCAATCGCAGTCTAGATTTGTGTTCTACCTCAATAGAGGCGCAGTGAGTTGGAAGAGTTCCAAGCAAGAAACTGTTGCAGATTCAACAACTGAGGCCGAGTATATTGTAGCTTCGGAAGCTACGAAGGAGGCAGTTTAGATTAGAAAGTTTGTTTCTGAGTTGGGTGTTGTCCCTAGGGCGTCCAATCCAGTGGACCTCTATTGTGATAATAGTGGTGCCATTGCGCAAACCAAGGAGCCTAGGTCGCATCAGAAGTCCAAGCACATACTGCGGCGCTATCACCTGATCCGTGAGATTATAGATAGAGGTGATGTGAAGATATGCAAGGTGCACACGGATTTGAACATAGCCGATCTGTTGATGAAGCGTCTCTCACAGCCCAAGCATGAGGCGCACTTGAGCTCTATGGGTATTAGATACTTACATGAGTGAGTCGAGTGTTTGTGAGAAGAAGTTAGTTTGTCTATGCTGATGTATATTTGGATAATTTGTTATCTTGTTCCTTGAATAAATGTCTTTTACATTGATCAGCAAGTTGATGACTTGTTTGTGTAACTCTTTGTGTTATGATATTGTTCTAAATGATCCCTAATCTCATATCGTCATGTGGGACAGTGATGATTCATAGATTAGTACATCTGTCTGATTGATGATCATGTTTCACATATCATAGACATGGAGATGTCAAATCAGTGATGTGGACTCATGTTGGTGAACATAGAGTTGGATAGACCCACTTTGAGAGACTGTTGGGATTGTTATTTTAAAAGTGTCGTTAGTTGTCATCTCAAATAGTGTACCTGCAGAATCCTTAGACCTGAGATTGTCATTGATTCCAGAATGTGTAGTAGCACACTTAGGGGCTTTCAAATGCTATTCCGTAACAGGGTAGTTATAAAGGTTGCTTTCGGGTGTGTCACGAAATATGTCATGGGATATGAGCGGTCAAGATGGAATTTACCCCTCCTACATAACGGGAGAGACGTCTCTAGGCCCCTCGAGGTAGTCGGATTGGAGAGTGCATGGCCATGCCACTATGATCAAAGAGTTGATCATGATTGAATCCACTACTTGATCGAGTGAAGTGTCGAGCTATCAACAAGGGTGGCATGAATCTTGCCTTGAGCTTGACTGATGTCATGTGGTAAAGGGATTGGTGCTGAGTATATCAAGGTTCAGAAAGTATGATTTTGACTTTGTATGCTTTCGGGGGTCAATATGTGCTGCTAGGTACCGCTATTAATTGGCAATTCGGAAAGGGTTTCTGGGTAGCGGCCGTTTGCATATGAACCTATCGGGTCGCACGCTTAAGGGGATTAGATTTTAAAGCTTGCAAGAATTGGCTCTTGTACAAGTGGGAGATTGATGGAATTATGCTCAAGAGATTTCTGGGGAACCGGAAGTTCTAGCTGAGGGCCAGAAGTTCCAGGTTCTAGAGCATCCAGAAGTTCCGGTTGGACCGGAAGTTCCGGGCTTGCCTGGACGAATCGGAAGTTCCGGGTCAAAATAAATTCAATACAGCAGGTTATTTTCGGAAGTTTCGGTCAGAACCGGAAGTTCCGGTCTAGACGAATAGATTAGATCTGTTGGGCTTTAATACAGATTAAAGACCCATGACAGGGCACTATAAAGAGAGGAGGGGCTAGCGCGAAAAAGTTGTTGCCATTGCTGCTGCTTGATATTGGTTCGACCAAACCCTAGCCGCCACCTCTCTTCTCTCCTCGATTGCAAGTGTTGTGATCAATCTCCCCGGATCTCGTGAGTGGTGCTAGCACATCGGCGTGAGGTGATCATGTCCTCGGACGTGTGGATTCCATGGAGGCACTACTCCAATAGTGGTGCTCGTCTTCTTCCCGTGGAGATTGCCAGATCGAAGGATCGCGTCATCTTCGTCGCCGGATCGCCGATGAACTAGCGGAGCAGGGAGGAGCAGCTCGAGGACGCACTTCATCGACTCTACTTCCGCTGCCCAAGCGCGTCTCGAGGCTCAAGGTAATGACCCATGATCCCATTACACGCATGGTTCCTGGGCTAACAGGATAAATTTTTGAAATTAAGTGCTAGTGTAGCCTCCCCATAACCCAATATGATGTGGAGAGCCCTTTGATTTAGGACTTCATAAAGGCGAAGCGCTGTGCATATTGCCGCAATACTTCTCTAGGTTGCTACTTCACTTGGAATAGGCTCCCTGGTTACATGGGCACCACGAAAGTCCCCTAAAAATTATTTGTGAATTTCTTTCGCAGGTGCTCCCATGACCTTACGGAGTCAGAATTTAGGAACCAGAATCACCGAAGGGCTATGCCTTCGAGGGCCAAAGGGAAGCACTTCACCATGGTATCTCTTTCGCCTCTGCTAGCTTCGATAGCAAGGGCGTAGGAGCAGGCGAACTCATCAGGGTCCGAGTCTCCGAAGTATTTGGGCAACTTCGCAGCTCAGAACTTTGAGTGGAAGCGCACCATCTGCAAGTCTGGGTGCAGCGGTGAACCCTCGTCGAAAGAGGCATTCTGCCTCCACTCTTGGGGCTCCTGCTCGTCGTGGTCGCTCAGAGTGATGATGGTCGGTGGCCTCGGAGGGTCTTCAGGGGCTTTAGGGATGTGGACCTAGGTGGCCGCATTTTGCCGCCACCTCATGACTTCGGCCTTGAGCAAGGCTAGCTCAGATGCCTACGCGTCGTCAGAGGCTCCGCTTCCCCTAGAGTCTAGCCTTGGGTCTTGCAATCAGACATAGTCAGTTTGTAGCACCCTCGGGGGTGGCGCAGGGTTCGTGCGCTAAGGCCCCATTGCCCCTGATGGAGCGGGCGCAAGGGGGGCCACAACTAGGCCTCCATGCCCGGAAATGTTAGCCGAAGGGGGGACCGAGGTGTGCTCCTCGGTCCTTGGAAGGGTGTCAGTCACCGGGAGGCTAGTGGTGTGCCCTACAACCTCCTGGGGGACATTTGCATCATGGAGGTCTGCGGGGAGCTCCGCAGCCCTCGAACCTGAGCCTAGCAGGTCCTGCGCTCTTGACTCAAGAGGAGAGCCCTCCGGACGTAGTGAAGTCTGCGTTACTAGGAGGGACCTCCTAGTGAGAGCTATGCTCTTGCTTTTCTTTGGAGGCATGGCTCGAAGACTAGAGGTAGAGAGGCTAACGTAGAACTAGGGTCCCCACGGATGGCGCCAACTATTGGCGTAAAGGGATTTACGCTAACAGGTTTGTTTTAGCCTTGAAGGCCTATTACTTGCAAAACGAGTTTATACTGGTTCAAGCCTCTGAAGTGGATAAAAACCTTACGTCCAATTTGTAGTGTTATCTAAGATTGCAACTTTCGGTCCCCATTACAGTTGAAAGGGCCGGTATTTATAGGCGAAACGCAATAGGATAATACTAATTTACTCTCTAGTTGCAACCGTCGTTGTCGACTCTATACGCAAGACCTCGTAGGGGCAAAATGGTAATCCCTAGTGTGAATACACTTAGAAAGCAAATGTCTTGTCGAACATTGCGGTGGCTCCCTGAAGTGGGACTCAGCCGAAGGGGAGGCATCCCTTCAAGACCCTTTGCATAACCGTTCAGGCTCCGGAGTGCCTTCGCCGAGGTACCCTTGACCTTCAAAACTCTGAGTGCTGTGCTTTTAGCTTCGAAGTACCCTGTTAGACAAAACACTTGGTCTACAAGCATGATGGGATTATTTTTCCCCAACAGCGGTACTTTGGACATAATTTAGAGGAAATTAAGAGGTAATTAAGGGGTACTTTAGACGTAATTTAGAGATAATTAAGGGTTACTTTAGAGATAATTTAGTGATAATTAAGGGGTACTTTAGAGCTAATTTAGAGGTAATTAAGGGGTACTTTAGAGCTAATTTAGAGGTAATTAAGGGGTACTTTAGACGTAATTTAGAGATAATTACGGGGTACTTTAGAGATAATTTAGTGATAATTAAGGGGTACTTTGGAGCTAATTTAGAGGTACTTTAGAGATAATTGAGGTGTACTTTAGAGATAATTAAGATAATTAGTGCTTAGCTTAGAGATAATTTAGGGGTACTTTAACATATTTGTTCTGTGTAGCTTTCTTGTTGACATAAAAGCCGTTCGTGGACTGCATCCACTACTGCTCTAGGTACAGTCCTATCTGTTAGATGTTTTCTATACTTTAGACACAACTTAGAGGTACTTTGAACGTAAGTTAGATGTACTCTACACATAGCCTAGAGATAATTTAGGGGTACTTCAGATATAACCTTCATACACGTAGTTATTTAATTCTATATTTCCCTCATGTATCTTTTGCATGCTACTTATGTAATACATGTTGTAATGCTACTTTTGAAGTAGAAGCTATGGTTACTAATGTTTTGCGTTGTTTATGTATAGTACACTATCTACAGTTTTAATTTAGTCTTGTTTGGTTAGTTTGCCTATTACTAAATAAGTGTAATCATATTATCACACTAAACACGTAGTTATGTTTGTGGTATAGTTTGTTGCTTAATACAGCTATGCTCAAATAAACTTAATGTTGACAGGAATGTCAGATAGAAGCTCATTTAGGATTTACTATGGAGATGGGCAAGTACTTATTGGTCCTAGCGGTGCTGACCTTAGTAGTTTCCAATGTACGAAAAATAGTTTAAGTCGGGTGGTTGAGCGTAGCATCGAAAGTGTGAGGTGGTGGTTGTATCATATTTTTCAATTGGCTTAGAGAGCAGTGGGAGTTGTACTTGTATGCTCGATGCAGCCATGCAGCTCAAGGGTATTATTAGGAAATGGTTGAGGTTGGCTCGACATCCATGTGGAGAGGGTATGTCAGAAAGGCACTAGAGCAAGTTTAGGAACTAATCTTGCTTATCTATGTTTCTTCTCGTGCCTTTCCTTCCGATGGCCCAGCACTTGATCAAGTTGCTGAGTCTGAAGTACAAGTTGAGGTTGGCTAGAGTAGTAAAGTCTAAGATGAGATCCCCGAGATGGATGTAGTGCCACATTCTGTGGTTGTTGTCAAGCTGATTAAGGAGAGGATATAGAGGCCATACCTAACTTGCTAGAGAGAGAGGACCAAGACTTTGAGGAAGTAGTCAAACAGAGTGTTGGTCGTACTACATTTATGATGCGATGTACTTTACTAAAACATCCTGACTATATCTTATTCTATTTAGCTAGATGGCTTCCTCCTCTACTAATCATAGGGGGACCGAACATCCAGACTGGAGAAGAGATCCTTTCGTCTGTCTCATCCCTCTATGGACTAACCAACCTTTGTACCACTGCGGGGATCGGTGCCAACTAGAGACTGCAAAACGGCATGATATTCATAGAAGGAGGTACTTTCTTTGTTCCAATATTGAGATGGAGTTGTGGTACCACTCGGACAGAAGGAAATGTGGCTTCATTGAGTGGGTAGATATGGAGAACCCAGTCTAGGATGGACGTTGATTCTCGTCTAGCAAAATAAACACAGAGTAGGCTAGAAGGAAGGCAGAGTACGAGCGTCATGTCTAGTCCGAGCAAGGTGATTAGAGAACTAATTTGATCAGAGTGCCACCGTGGCTTCAATGGCCTAAATGCCACTACAGAGACCACTGCCAGGTAATGACCATAACATCAGGACAAGCTACTGGCAGAAGATACTTCATATGCCCTAACATCGACAACGACTTGGTGGTGAGCACAAGAAGAAAAAGTTAGTTCCTCCGTCCATTGTTTACTAACTTCGGTATAAAAACTACAGTTATTTGGCCTTGCAGGGTGATCCAAGAAAGTGTGTATTCACCCAATGGATTAACAATTCAAGGCTACAATCTGTTAGAGGACCTATAAAAGAAGCCGAGACAATAGAGGAGTACATGCAGAGGAATAAGAAACATCGGCTAAAGATGGAGCATGCTAGCTTGAGTTAGATCACAAATCCTTAAGAATCCCTGAGTAGGACCAACGACCTCTGTGCGCTTGTGGCAGTCTGTGAGATCATGTGTATGATCATTGATAAGTGATGAACAAATTGGTTTGATATTGATATGTGATGAACAAATTAGTTTTGATTAGTTTGAGTGGTCGGGCACTCTAGTCATGTACTCTGGTCGAGTACTTGGCACCCGAGAAATTTAGCACCCGGGAGAATTCAACACTCGGGATTTTTGGATCACTTGGATTTTTCATGTTCGAGTAGGATCATATGTTTTAAATTATTTATTCAATAATTTTACCATATTTATGATTGATTGGATTGATTGAGGCAAGTTGAAAAGAACTTGTGCTCGAGGAAAGGGTTTTTGTTTATGATTGATTGGACTAATTGAGTCAAGTTGAAAAGAACTTATGCTCGAAAAAAAGGGTTTCTTGGTTTGTTCATATGTAAGCATTGCTTGAGGGCGAGTTGTGGTCGATGATGGGATCGGAGTTAGGCTCAAGGAGGAGCTAAGGTTCAGAACAATCATAGATGTCATGTGGGACGCTCGGACTAGATGATGCTGTATGTGAAAATGATGTTTCCATATGATGTACGCAGGATGTGTGCAAATATGGAAAGAGAGGAAAATATGGAAGAAGTTAGGATTTGAGGATTCGTAAGAGATATGGATTTCTAAGTGGATTAGAACTCCAAAAGTTATTAATTTCGTGGCTCTTGGTGACAGCCATGAGGAGTATATAAATAGACTAGAGCGGAGAGCAAAAATTATATGGGAAGAGACCGATCAAGAGAAAAATATTAGAGTTTAGCTCTTTGCTCTTTCATCTAGGGGTGTGAACATGGATTTAGTGAGGGATGCTTTGGATTATACCTTGTAAACACTCTTATGCAATAAAGATTCGTCTTTAAGTATCAATGAGTGTGGCATCGTGGTATTTCTTCTTAATGTTCATCGGTTTGCATCGTTTTAGTTTATTCTGTGATTTTACTTTTACTTGTGATTTAATTTAAATTGATTTGTCCAAAATGTTGCTAAGCATTAAGAAAGAGATCTAAAAAATTTCGTTGGTTAATTTCTTATATTTTAGGAGTAATCAAGATTTTAGTTTTTTGGATTGGACCAGTCTTGTTTTTACATTGAAGTAACTCCCGAGGATCATAACTTTTGATTGGAAGAACAGATTTGAGTGAAACTAGTCGAGAATGATTTGTATTAAAGTCTAGTTTCTTGTGTTAAAATTTTAGATCAATCGGAGTTACGGATCAAAAGTTAAGCACATTTTACCGTTGATCTATCAGGCTGTTTTCAGTCGGGAAATTTCAAAACTGGTCGGGAAAACTAGTCGGAAAATTTCAGACTGGTCTAGAATTTTTAGATTGATCGGGAATTAGTTTTTTGATTTTGTTTTAATTGTTAAATTTGGGGTACCGCAACCATTCACCCCCCTCTGGTTGCTATAGTTAGTGCGTTTTGATCTCACACAGTCGTTGCATGCTAATGACCTAGCTGGAAGGGAAAACAAGGGGAAGGAGAGAATTCATGTGTCCCAACCTATATGAAGACTTCGCGGTAAGGATCACAACCAAATCAAAATTTATTCTGAATCATTTTTCAGTGTACCACTTACCTTCCTGTCTATTTTGGCAGCAGAATGTGAGGAGATGTGCATTCCGTCGATGGGTAGATATAGCATCGCCTATGTATGAGGATGGTTTGATAACAGAGGTGGAAAGTCGATCAGAGTACGAATCGAGGAAGAGGGAAGCTGACACGTGAGCAAGCAGTGCAAGATTTGATGAACAGCTGAGGCAACAGAGAGAATATAATAGGCAACGAGAGCTCATACATAGAAAGTAAAGACAACGCGCTAAAGAAGAGAGATTGTAACGAGCGAGAGAAGAAAGACAACAAGCCAGACGAGAGGGGAGAAATCTGTAGGACCTGATGTTTGTACTACGAGTAGGTCAATTGTTGTCTGTTGAATTAGTTATTGGTCCTATTATCTGTTAAATTACTTTGTGCATGAACATGCTTGATGAGGAATCGATCTTCTGCATGATATACTTTCTGAGCGTTAACAAAAATCAATCTTCCTAAAAAAATATCCTTCAAAAATAACATTGGCTCTCTGAAAATTTCTTGGGGAAAATTCAAGTTTAAGATTTCCTAGACCCGGATGTTCTGGGTTCGGAAGAAATCTCGATAGTTCCAGACCCAGAAGTTCCGGTTTGATCCGAAAGTTTCGAGCTACCCTCTGTCGGTAGATACAGAGGCTGGACCCGGTGACAGAGGCCCTCTTGCCACGCTAGACTTCTAATGGGACCTATCTGTCGATAGATGAAGTGCCAACAGAGGCCGAAAAAACCTCTGTCAACACTTCATCAGCCGACAGAGTGCTATTTTTGCAAATTTCTAAAAACGCATATAGGAATGCAATTTCAAATAAAAAATATATTATTTAAAAAAATCTATGCCAGACGGGGCGGGCTTTTTCAAGCCATGTCGAAGTTGAATTACTTGAATAGGCCTAGTTAAAACTGTGAATAAATATGGATATCTAAATAAGTCATTTTAATTATCTATTAATAAAATTTCCAGCTCCAACTTGAATCTAATGTTAAAGCCATGCCTAAAGCCATGCCTAAGGCTATCACGTCATAACTCCAATATCATGATAAAAATTCTCAATTTCATGATGAATATTCTGAAGGAAATCTAATACCAGGCGTTGCATGCCTAGCATCCATCCCTGTTCAGGCGCCGCATGTAGATCTATGTAATTAAATGAGCTAGACTTGTGATTTCGTGACAAAGGATTTAATTAAGAAAGATAAGAAAACTGGGTTTGGAATGAGACTTGAGACCTGTTTGAAAAACTTCCATGAGCTACAACTACTCCAATAATCTAAAAATCACATATATATATGGTATAGATTCTAAATTCTAAACTCATATTGTAATCCAAAAGCTGAAAACATCAGTTTTTCTAGTTTTTTATTAGCTAGATATTTACTGTCTGTATTTGAAGCTCCCAAACATGCCCTTGATTTATACGCAACATCCAAGACATGGTAGTAGTGCCTCGGCCCTCGTGCTAGGACTGCTATCAGTGTGTCCACACCAAGTGAATCAACCCTTCATGTTTCTTTTGCACACCCTGATTGTTTGTTGGGCTACATACCGTACCCTATCAAATGAATCTGGGCATGTACAAAGTGCTCTTTTGGTTGCTTCTAAAGGATCATTGTGAACACAAGGAATTTTTAATAAAAGAAAGAAATTCAGGATACAAACAATCAACACCGTCAAACATTTCCGAGAGAAAAGGATGAAAACTTCTGTCAGCCAACTGTAGAGTTTCTTGGCAAAACCAGTCTTGAACTTGAAGACTACCCCTACAAAGCTTTCCTCCTCTCAGAGGCTTCGGAGGAATAACCCATCATCCTGATTTAGTTATTGGATGGACCGAAAGACAAAGATGTCCAGTCAGTCACAAAGAAAAAGTGACAGAAATGATCCCATATCAGTAAACAGCCACACTGAAGCTGCAAAAAAATTCCATTCTGATCCAGAGCATATAAAATAGTTTGTGGCAAAACATATGCCGACCATTAATGCAGAACAATAGCTTGACAACATGTTGTCCAGCTTGGAATCAAGTACCCTCCTTATTTGTCATCACAATGATTGATAGTATCACACTCAATACCATTAATCTCATTATCCTCATTATCCTCATTATCCTCCACAACATGCGCAAGGGAATTGGCTTGCATCTTCTTGAAATGGCTTATAAAGTCTGTTGCTTCTGAGATTAGAGCATTCCTTGCAGCCTTCATGCCACCTGTTTGTTGCTCAGAAAGAAGAGCCTTCCCAAAATCTTGGTTTTTGGAGCCTGCAGCATTTTTACAAGGTTTTTTTGTGCCTTCTCTACGGGACAGCCGGTCAACATATTTCTCATGTAAGATAGCATTTTTTACAGGCTTCAGCACTGCTGGGCTCGGTTCAGCAGAGTTTATGCTAACATCTTTTACCGTTTTCAACTTTGCTAACGGTTTCTTCCAAGAACTGTCAGGAGTCCCAGGTGAATCTTGAAAAGAAATATTCAGTGGTAGAATGGTTGGTGATTTCTCGAATATTGAGAAGTGATCAGCCACTTGAGTTTGGTCAGTGTGGCAATGCTTCTTGAGTAAATGTCTCACTGTCTTCTGTGCTGCTAGGCTCTTCTGCTTGGCAGTTATTCGTCTGAAGTTAGGTTCCAAGATATTTGGATGTTTTGGATCAGACAATGTGAAATGTCCTAGAGGAGAACAATTCATTTTACTTGTTCTGCGACGAGGAGCAATTGGACTCGGTGTTGAAAGATCAGCATGAACTCTGTTCAAGCACTCTTCAGCTGATTTTCCAGGCACCTGAAAAGATTATGTGTCAGAAATTGCTGAACTAATAAATGATAAAAGGTACTACATCTGTTTCATATTATAAGTCGGTTGACTTTTTTTAGTCAAACTTCTAAAACTTTAATCAAGTTTAAATAAAAATATATTAACATCTACGATATCAGATGAATACACTATTAAGACATATTTCATGATAAATTTAATAAAAATAATTTGATGATATAATTGTTGGTATAATTTTTTATAAAACTGGTCAAAGTTTAAGAAGTTTAACTTATAAAAAAAATCAAACGACTTATAATATGAAACGGAGGGAGTAGAACTCTACATAAAAAATGCCAACAAAGTATTTCAATGAAGTGCAAATAATATTGTAAAAAAGGTGTCACATTTGCCACAACATATGTTAAATAGCACTAGGAAATTAACTGAAGGAAACACAAAGTATTTTAAATCCATTTGCAACAGCACTAAGGAAGAACTACTCCCTCCGTACAAAAATATAAGGCTTATTTTATCAAGACTCTTGTTGAAGAATAATAGGGTGTGCGCGTTTTCCAAAGCACCTTTTATGGGTTATTTACCACTAATACCCCTTACTTTTGTGTGTTATAAATGCATGGTGTTAGAGTAGTGCTACATTATGTTGTGAGTTGAAGGCTGGGATCGTATTGGGTACGAGTGGGACGTCGGTGGCCTCGGCTTGGGAGGCTTGCCCGACGGCTTACCCGTGTTGAAGAACTTGTGCACAGGAGAAAAGGGGTGAGAAACAGAGAACGGGATGAGAGGTAATTAGACTAAATTCTCATTGCCTTATTCCTGATTACAGCCATCCTATATATAGAACTTACAAACTTTATCTCTTTAACTACTTTAGATCTAATCTGCTATTTTAAAGGAAGTAATCTGCTAAAGATATAATATAATCCAACTGAATTTAATCTAAGGACTACATAATAGTCCTGGATGTCGGACACTATGTCCCGTCCGAAAATAGGACTCTGTCCAACACCAGGATTCGGCCAACACAAGGACTCTAAGCATCCGTAGCGCTGGCTTTCTTCCCCCTACGGCTGTAGACCTCGCTGACCATGACACATTAATTATGGATATTTTGGTAAAAGAATAGGCTTCCTTGGTACATGAGCCTAGAAACTATATGCCTTATATTGTTCTACAAAAGTACTAGCAAAAAAGTAGTTTGATAGTATAAATTATAATTGTAATGTACACCATGTGTTACCGGCCAGCATCTACAATTTACTTCTTTGACCATTGCCAAATCTGTGTACCTAGTTATTTCACATGAATTTTGCATACTAGATATTACAGATTGGAAAACTACTGACTCTCATGTACTTTATTTCATATAAAAAAAGGGCAGCATCAGGACCATCATTACTACTTTCCCTTTTAGTGCAAAAACAAAATGGCAGTAAAATGTTAAAATCCACATGATAATCAAGCTCTACATCTGTAACAGCCCTTTAGCTTGTTTCTCACCCAGACATGAACGGTGTGTTGAGTTACACTATGGTAATATTTTGGACAAACGAGCCTTTTAGTTGATGTCTCCCATATGGCAGTTTTCTAAGAAGGGACAGCTGAAGGTAAATTACAACAGAATGGCACAAGGCCTAGCACACTTAGCCATGAACAATAATGTCCATTGATGAACCATCCTGAAAAATGTAAAACGATATCAAGTGTCGCATTTCAATTACAGTTAGAATAATGTTTCTTCAGGCACCTCTTTGCAAATTATCAATCAGCTGTTGCAATTACAAATAAATGATAAAACCACTAAAGCACCAAAATGAAAGGATTGGCAATACCATTTTTGAAACTTTCTTCCAGAAATTTGGGGATGGTCGAGCAGTGAAGTACGCCTTGTGCAAAGCCATGTCCTGCTCTTCCGTCCAATTCTGTAAACCACAACATTGTGGTATTTCTCCTCTTTCATTCCCATCTAGTTCTTCCTTGTTTCTCTTGGCATTCATCAATCTCTCGTCACAATATTTAGGCTGTGACATGGAAGAGGAGTTATTTTCACTCTTTTTGTATTTGGGGTTTCTAGTCTTATTGCTAGGTGCAAGTTCTTGGCATTCCAGGGGCAATGATTTGTGATGCTGATGATTTTGCCTCTTTGATGAGGACCTTCCTTCAGTCCCTCTCTTCCTCTTTCCTGCCAGCTTCTCCCAACAACTGGAATTCACCTCTTCCTTCTCACTCTGTTTGCATGAGAGATCTGGAACCTTTGTCCTGGGAGGAATGTCATGGGAACCTTGACAACACAACTTTTGTAAATCCTTGTTCTTTTCCATCATGGTAAAAGGCTTTAACGCGGTATTGCTACAGCTTATTTTTGATGAATTCTCATGGTTTTGGTACATACTAATAGCTTTTTGATTGAATTGGTCATGAGCACTTCCCTGGGAGATTAGTGGCAACTGCAGCTGTTTTTGGTAGCATATCTCCTCGTGTAATTGCTCGTTTGAATTCTTATCCTTCGAACAGAGCCGTAAAGAACTCTGAAGGGATGTAATTGTTGGCTGATTACCCCTGACCATAGGATCCTGAAAGGAGTAGAAATTAAAACATTGTTTCTCTGAAGACATAAATCGTACATGAAATGAATTAGGCATTCTAATTACCAAACACTTTAATACTAGGATTGGAAAAGCATAGAATAGATCCAACCAATAGAAAAGAGAAATCAAGAAACAACAGTAGCACAAGAATTAGTCTTGGGATAAAGAACGGTAGACCAAGATTTTGCTTGGGTAGGCATGACTCACTAGAGAATGTTACTATTCAGTGTTCATCATTTTGAGGAAATCCTATAAATAAAGAGAATGGAAAATTTCGGCAAAGAAAATGGGGCTGTCTATCAAGTCAGAAAAGAAAGAATAAAAAGTGGGTAAAAAAGAAATGCCTTAACAACCATGAGTCCGTGACAATGTATAACAATAATGTATCATTATGTGACAAAATGATGTATTTGGGAATTGTTGTCAATTAAGTAAGAAGCTATGATGCATTATAGATATCTTTCAAATACAATTAACATAAATGTGTGTTATGTAGAGCTTTAGAGTGCAAGGGACATTGTATTTGGGAGTTTGTAAATTTATATATTTATATTTTCTACAATCAGTAGTACGATTGTTTCTAGCATAATGTATAACTTCTAACATATGATATTTTGATACTACTAAATGCAGCTTTTCCTTTCTTGGTGTTTAACCAAGGTTGGAGATAAAATATCAAGATGACAAAACAGCATTTCTGGTGTATTCTGTTTGCAGTTTTCATTAACTGCTACTACCAAATAATGAACAATAAAAGGCACTGATATGTTGACAAAATATACAGATGATGCATCAATTTATTTCTGAGAAATAATGAACGCAATATTGGATAATTGAAATGTAAGCCTATCTGTAAAAGTTCTGTTGACAATTTAAGTCACAATTGACCAATATCAGTACACAGATGAGATTTACATGTTCAGCTTAATAGAAATGACATGGATGACTCTCAATAACAATCTGAAACCCCCTAAACAGGTCATAAATGAGACGGTTATTTTCAAAAATTGTTTCAAGGAAAATGGAGAGATTTGAATACTTCGATGATTATTTCAAACAAATGGAATTCGTTTAGCGTTGTTTCACATAGTACAACTAGTATAACAAATCCACAAGATCAGATCCCCCCTACCTTGCACAAATCGTCGACCGAAGATGTGAGATTGCCAGCGAGGCGCAGGGACCGGCGGGGAGCACTCGGTGGGCGCTTCTCTTCGGCGCCCTCACTTTGGCTGCCGCATTTCCCCGTATTCTTGGCGTTCTTCCCGGCAGCTCGCTTCTTGAACGATTGGGCCTGCTGAGCCCCCTGCCGTTTCTTGGCTGAGGAAGGGAGCCACGGCGAGGGCAAGTTGGGAGGCGTCGCGTGGTGGGAGCGCAGCCGCCCCTTCCACGGAGTATCGCTGCCGGCCGGGGTGGATTGTTCAAGTTTCTTGACCATGTTTCTTGGATGTATTTCCCCCTCGAAGGGCGGGGAGAAGGACGGCTGCGCTGTCCAGGTGACTGGGCGGCTGAACCCTTCCACACGGGGCAGCACAGCGGAGAGATGTGGGCGTCGCGGGTAAGGGGTGAAGGGCGACGGTGTGGCACTAGGGTTTACTCGCCATGGGCATCGATTTCATTTTTTTTTCCATCGAGAGGGGGAATTGGGAAATCGATTCTTCCGATTCAGACTCAACAGGAAGGAAGAAAGGTTGACCGGCCTACGTGTCGGAGACGTGGTTAGACGATCTGCGCCATCCGGACGTGATCGGACGTGTGAGATCGTAAATTTTCGAATTTTCATTAAACCGCCTTTTCACACGGTACAGATGCCTATCGTGGAATTGGGTGAGAACTGTAAACTGCAATCTATTTATAAAGAAAAATTTGATCATATATCATCTATTTAGATAGAAGTTAAGAATTTATCTTCCTAGCCCACATATTATTGTCCTGAGTGAACCATACATGCCATTGAGATGTAGGGGATAAATCCTCAATTTTTATCTGAAGGAAGGATATATGATCAAATCTCCCAATTGCAAATTAGTATTTGTTGGTGAAGTTTTTGGTCACACGCGTGGCCTGAGAGATCTGCTTAACTCTAGTTCAGGTCCTAAATCTGCGGTTCGTGGCGTGCTAATCAGTTTGATCCTGCAACTGATAAGATAAACAAAAAATATAAGTAGTAATACCTATCGGCTATCAAGCCGATGGTCTCAACGCACATTGAAGCATTGAATGAAGAGCAATGATGACATAGTAGAAATTATATGACGTGACATATCATGAAAATTAGATTTACCGTGAAACCTAAAATAAAGATATCGGTCTGAACTATCTGACCCATAAAAGCAACTAGTATCGAAACCAATACCGAGACATAAGAGTAGGCCGTAATAACATCAAGC
>KE371085.1:55674-71788 GCA_000418225.1 Zizania latifolia | reverse complement strand
TTGAAGTTTTGGGGGTATTTGTATTTTCCTCTGCATTTTTAATTTGCGCCCATTCACCCCCCCTCTGGTCGCCTTTTCGATCCTACACCCGCCTGTTGATAGCCCGTGCGGCGACCACATACAACCGCCAATCAAGGCAACATCGAAAATAGCCACAACAGTATCGGTAGCAGCGCCAAACACGATGATTTGGCTGAAGGTCACAATCCCCGCAATCACAGAAGAAGCAGAAGCCAAGATAATCACGGCGGTTTCCCTGCATTCACTTGACGATTGAGGCAAGTCAGGTGGCCGAGATCCTTTCGTCCAGCGGGAATCGAACCATACAATGGTAAAATAGACCCATCACAGTGGTTATGACTCTACTACACTGCCGTTCGGGGAGTAGGAGGGGATGAGGAGGTCATGTCGAACTATCTTTCGGTCATGCTCTCTTCATCCACCAACAATTGGCTCTCGAGTTTACCTAGAAACTCTATCGATTTCGGGTCTCAACTCCGGTCGGCCTTCATCGACAATTATCAGGGAACGTGGCAGAAGCCCAGAACCCGATACGATATCCAACGATTGCGACATAAGGAGGACGAGATGCTCCGCAGCTTTATCCAAAGATTCTCGGAGAAAAGGACTACGATCGTGGACATCGACGAAAGAGACATCATCAACTGCTTTATCGATGCCCTGCACCACTCTTCTGAGTTGCAAGGGGCCCTCGTGAGGAAGAAGCCAAAGACCATAGCCCGGATGATCTCTATCGCTGAAAGTTACGCCAACTGTGAAGATGCTCGAAGGGAAAAGTGATGGAATTGTGCCCAAGAGAATTCTGGGGAACTGGAAGTTCTGGCTGAGGGCTAGAAGTTCCGGATTCTAGAGCATCCAGAAGTTCCGGTTAGACCAGAAGTTTTAGGCCAGCCCAGTTTCTTTTCCTAGAGGAGCCGGAAATTTCGGTTGTACCAGAAGTTCCGGGCCTGCCTGGACGAACCGGAAGTTCCGGGTCAAAACAAATTCGATACAAAAGGTTATCTTCAGAAGTTCCGGTCAGAACCAAAAGTTCCGGTCCAGGCAAACAGATTAGATCTGTTGGGCTTTAATACAGATTAAAGACCCATGATAGGGCACTATATAAAGAGAGGAGGGGCTAGCACGAAAAAGGTGGTTGCCATTGCTGCTGTTTCGATGTTGGTTTTGACAAAACCCTAGCCGCCGCCTCTCTTCTCTCCTCGATTACAAGTGTTGTGATCGATCTCCCCGGATATCGGGAGTGGTGCTAGCACGCCGACGCGAGGTGATCCTGTCCCCGGACGTGTGGATACCGTGGAGGCACTACTCCAATAGTAGTGCCCATCTTCTTTCATGGAGTTCGCCGGTGCGAGGATTGCGTCGTCTTCATCGCCGGATCACCGACGAACGAACAGAGCCGAGAGGAGTAGCTTGAGGACGTGTTTTATCGACTCTACTTCCGCTGCCCGAGCGCGTCTCGTGGCTTGAGGTAACGATCCATGATCCCATTACACGCATGGTTCCTGGGCTAAGGGGGTAAAATTTTGAAATTAAGCGCTAGCGTAGCCTCCCCATAACCCAACAGTAGTATCAGAGCATACGTGCATAGTGTTCGATCTGGATCGATCACATATGGTGATATGTGGTGAAAATAGATTGGATTTATTGTTTTTGTCGTCGGATTTTCTAGAAGTTCCGGTTGGACCGGAAGTTCCGGGCCGAAATAATTTTTGATACAGAATGTTATTTTCGGAAGTTCCGGTTGGACCGAAAGTTCTGGACAGAAATAAATTCCGTACAGAAGATTATTTTCGGAAGTTTCGAGTGTGACTCGGAACTTTCGGGTCAAAATAAATTCGAGTCAGAAGGTTGATTTTGGAAGTTCTGATCCTGAGCCGGAAGTTCCGGGCTTCTGAGCCAGAAGTTCTGGGTCTAGTTCAGTCACGTCTAGATTCCGCCTAACTCGTTTTTGTAGGGAATGTTGTGACTGGTATGGCCTTGCAAATATATGAGATACAAGCTTGTAATAACATGGCCTACGTGTCATGGTTAATTATAGCCCAAGGCTGTTCAAATGTTGTACGACCTGTGCGTCGACATATGATGCTTCTGCTCATGTAATTAGTATAGTGCTATTAGATGCAATAGGCTGATACAAGTTCATGGAGGCCTGAAGCGTGATGACCTGAAGGACAAGAACCATGGAGATGAAGATCACCATGCGAGAGGGCCATACTATGTCACAGTTAATTTGATTGTCTGTGATGTTTACTTATGTTCCTGTCATACTATTCTTTCATATTCTATGTGCGGTAGGCATCGTTACCATGTTAAAATAGTTTCCCTTAGAAAATTAAGTATTGATGCTCTTTCTAATAGCTGCACCTACTAAGGTTCTCGATCATCGATGGTGGGTCTGCTAAAGCAGGGTGCTGTCTTTTATCTTGACCAGTTAGGTTGAATGTCAGACACCACATGTATAGTATTGGTTTGCTTAACAAAGCTATCAAAACGGTTTTAGGCTTTAGGGCATGGAGTTGGGAGTCAAGCATTGGATGCTACCCCAACGAACAAGAGTCACATAGAGATGTGATTAGCAAAGTGTTACTTACCTATGTCACTAATCTTCTAGCAGTGATGCCAAAGCTCACTAGGAGTTAGATGAATATGGATCTTGTCCCACAATATGTCGTTAGAGGGAAATCGATCATTTTACATATTGTGGCATATCTTTTATTTGATAGAAGATTAACATAGCATAGTGCTGAACCTTGTATTGTTGTTGTAGATCATGGCACCTACTGCAAAGAACACTTCCGTTTTTAATCTACGACCTATCCTTGAAAGGGAGAAATTATCTGGAACAAATTTTATAGACTGGTACAGGAATTTGAGAATCGTTCTCAAACAGAAGAATAAGGATTACATTCTAGAGAAACCCCACCCTGATGAACCAACGGATAGTACACCAATTGTTGAAAGGTGGGCTTATGAGAAGCACACAAGCTATTGGCCATTGTACATACTGATGTATGTGGACCAATGAGTTCTATAGACAGAGGTGGATTCCAGTACTTTATTACTTTTACCGACGACTTTAGTAGATATGGTTACATCTACTTAATGAGGCATAAGTCCGAATCCTTTGAAAAGCTCAAGGAGTTCTAGAATGAGGTACAAAATCATACTGGCAAGATAATTAAATTTCTACGATCGAATCGTGGAGGTGAATATTTGAGCTATGAGTTTAATGATCATCTGAAGCAGTGTGGAATTATTCCATAGCTGACTCCACCTGGTACACCTCAGTAGAATGGGGTGTCTGAGCGGAGTAACCGAACCTTGTTAGACATGGTCCGGTCGATGATAAGTCAAACTGATCTTCCATTGTCCTTCTGGGGATTCGCTTTAGAAACTGCTACTTTCACGTTAAACAGAGTTCCATCTAAATCTATAGAGAGGACACCATACGAGATATGGACTAAAAAGCGTCCTGGGTTGTCTTTTCTAAAGATATAGGGTTGTGAGGCCTATGTAAAGCGTTTGACGTCTGATAATCTCACTCCCAAATCTAATAAATGCTTCTTTGTGGGGTATCCTAGAAAAACCAAAGGATATTACTTTTATAACTTGGAAGAAGACAAAGTGTTTGTCGTCCGGAATGGTGGCTTTCTGAAGAAAGACTTTCTCTCGAAAGGAGTTAGTGGGAGCACGGTGCAACTTGATGAGGTTCAAGAACCACTAGAAAATGTTTCAGCTCCTACTGAATCGCAACTCGACATACAAGATGTTGCAGAGCCTGTTGTCGAGACACCAGCCCCACGTCGGTCAGAGAGGTTAAGTCGTGCACCCGAGTGGTTAGCGTTTTTAACCACTAGGCAGCGCGACGTGTTATTGTTGGACAATGATGAACCTAAGACCTATTCAGAAGCGGTGATGGGACCAGACTCTGAGAAATGGCGTGGAGCTATAAGATCCGAGTTAGAATCCATACGAGAGAATCAAGTTTAAAACTTGGTCGATCCACCTGATGGTGTAAAAACTATCGAGTGTAAATGGATTTTTAAGAAAAAGATAGACGTTGATGGAAATGTTCACATCTATAAAGCACGATTGGTGATGAAAGGTTTCAGGCAGATTCAAGGTGTTAATTATGATAAAACGTTTTAGCCCGTCGCTATGCTAAAGTCTATCCGGATCATCCTAGCAATTGCCGCATTTTATGACTATGAGATATGGCAAATAGATGTCAAGATGGCTTTCCTTAATGGAAACCTAAGTGAGGATGTGTACATAACATAGCCTGAAGGTCTTGATGATCTAGAGAATGCTAGGAAAGTATGTAAGCTACAAAGGTCCATTTATGGGCTGAAGCAGGCTTCTCGGAGTTAGAACCTTCGTTTTGATGAGGTAGTCAAAGGGTTTAGCTTCATCAAGAACGAAGAAGAGCCTTGTGTTTACAAGAAGGCTAGTGAGAGCTCACTTGTGTTTCTGGTCTTATATGTAGATAACATATTGTTGATCAGAAATGATATTCCTATTCTAGATGTTGTTAAGTCTTCGTTGAGAAAAAGTTTCTCAATGAAAGATCTTGGAGAGGCAGCATACATCTTGAAAATAAAGATCTATAGAGATAGATCGAGAATGTTAATTTGGTTAAGCCAAAGCATGTGTATTGATAAGGTATTGAAACGGTTCAATATGTAGAATTCCAAGAAAGGTTTCCTGTCAATGTCACATGGTATTTCTCTCAGTAAGAGTCAGTGTCCTTCGACACTTGATGAGCTAGAGAAGATAAGTGCGATCCCATATGCCTCCGTAATCGGATCCATCATGTATTCCATGCTTTGTACACCTAGATGTTTCTTATGCTCTAAGTGTTACGAGCAGATATCAGTCAAACCCGGGTGAAAGTCACTGGGCGGTAGTAAAACGTATCCTTAAGTACTTGAGAAGAACTGAGGATATATTCCTGGTCTATAGATGTAAATGGTTACACCGATGATAGCTTCCAAACCGACAAGGACGATTCGCGATCATAATCTGGATTTGTGTTCTGCCTTAATGGAGGTACAGTGAGTTGGAAGAGTTCCAAGCAAGAAACAGTTACAGATTCAACAATTGAGACCGAGTATATTGCAGCCTCGAAAGCTGCGAAGGAGGCAGTTTGGATCAAAAAGTTTGTTTCTGAGCTGGGGGTTGTCCCTAGTGCGTCTAGTCCAGTGGACCTCTATTGTGATAATAGTGGTGCCATTACACAAGCCAAGGAGCCTAGGTCGTACCAGAAGTCCAAGCACATACTGCGGCGCTATCGCCTGATCCATGAGATTATATTTTAAATCTTGTAAGAATTGGCTCTTGTGCAAGTGGGAGATTGATGGAATTGTGCTTAAGACAATTCTGGGGGAACCGGAAGTTCTGGCTGAGGGCCGGAAGTTCTGGGTTCTAGAGCATCCAGAAGTTCTGGTTAAACCGGAAGTTCTGGGCCAGCCCCAGTTTCGGTTTTCTGGAGGAGCCGAAAGTTCTGGTTAGACCGAAAGTTCCGGGTCAAAATAAACTCGATACAGAAGGTTATTTTCGGAAGTTTCGGTCAGAACCGGAAGTTCTGGTCCAGGCGAACAGATTAGATCTGTTGGGCTTTAATACAGATTAAAGGCCCGTGATAGGGCACTATATAAAGAGAGGAGGGGCTAGCACGAAAAGGTTGTTGCCATTGCTGCTGTTTTGATTTTGATTTGACCAAACCCTAGCCGCCACCTCTCCCCTAGCTACAACGGTTATGGCGATCTCTCCCCGGATCTCGTGAGTGGTGCTAGCACGCCGGTGTGAGGTTATCCTATCCTCGGACGTGTGGATACCATGGAGGCACTACTCCAATAGTGGTGCTCGTCTTCTTCCTATGGAGATCATCGGATCGTAGGATCACGTCATCTTCATCGCCGGATCGCCGGGAGGAACAGCTCGAGGACGCGCTTCATCGACTCTACTTCCACTGCCCTAGCACGTCTCGAGGCTCCAGGTAACGATCCATGATCCCATTATACGCATGGTTCCTGGGCTAACGGGGTAAATTTTTGAAAATTAAGCGCTAGCGTAGCCTCCCCATAACCCAACAAGCTCCACCATCATATTATACACTAAAATACTGGACGTAGGATTATTATCTTCCGAGAGTCTTGAATCAGTATAAATCTTGGCTCTTGTGTTCTAGAGTCAACTATCCGGTTTGAAGGCGCTACGCTTCCCTTACACACATCTAATCACCACCTTAGGTACCCCTTGGGTGGACTGCTCGATGATTCATAGACAATAGATGACAGGGTGATGAGGCTGCTAGGCTTTAGGAGTGTCAACTTTCAGCTCTAGGCTAACTTCATGGACTACTTCCTGACGAAGGCCTCCAACAAGAGGTGGTACTCGAAGTGGGAGTGGAAATGGTTTTATGTTTCCATCAGAGCCGACTCCTCTCTCTGCTCCACAAATGCCTCAATACCCTTTAGTCCTGGATACAACTTTTGAAGGTGGTGGCCCACTACATGAGCATGAGGGACTTGGCGAAGGAGTTTATCATGCTCCGGATCCCTCCGCTTGAAGCGAGGTGGCTGCTGGAGTTCAAGGACTCTACCGAAGGGCAACTGAAGGTATTATCTTCGGAGGATATCTGTAAGTGCTCAAGCTCAGTCTTTTTCCTTCTGGTACTAAGTTATTTTTACTAACTTTCCCTTATTTTGTTTTGGTTACATGGGTCAAGCTCACTCCTAGGCAGGCGGTGAGGGCGACCGAGTGCGTCATTGGGCCTCCAACGGCGAGCGAGATGGTTAAACGCCTCGCACTTGTTGGGTTATGGGGGCGATATAACCAAGTTTGGTCCGAGCTCAATATCAACCCCCTAGAGTTACCTGACCTTGCCTTGCCCAGAGGGGCTTCGAAGAGAAGGTGGGTGGACAACGACTCGGAGCTTTCACCACCATCCCCTCAGCGCCAATGAGACCTTTCATCCCCTTCAGGGCAGGCCGCTACCAATCCTTCTGTCATGGCGGTTGACCCTACGATGATGGCCCAGGCACCGGCAGTTGTACTAGTGCCTTTGGCGAACCCACCGCCTTTGGCTTCGACTAGTATGGCTTCGCTAGTGCTGGTGGCGAGCCAGCCAATGAAGCCGGTAGCTTCGCCCATCGTCCTCGGGGATATTATGGCCCTTTTTGATGAGGCCCACTGTCCTTCGCTTTCTCCCCTTCTGGAGGATCCTGAAGGTAAGAGTTTAGATATGGACCTACCCCCTCCGAATAAGCTGGCCTCGCAATCTATCCTCACAATGTCTTTGCTGATTTTTAGAACACGTCATCATTGACGACTCAGATGACTGCTGTGGCGATGATGGTGCTGATGATGTGGATGTCGAAGTCAGTTATGAGGGAGATGACGATGGAGAGGAGCCCTCTGATGAGGATGGTGATAAGGAGGGCAACAAGGACCCCCCGTAGGCTTTAAACCCAAGAGATGTTCGGACCTCGCCCTCAATCGAGGGGTCCGAAGTGTCGGAGGCAAGGGTTCCAATGCTTTGGAGCTTCATACCTTTTGAAGCTTCGCTAGATAGGCTCCTGGAGACATTCATCCATGCAAACTGAGACCTCGCAAGAAGCGACCTAGTGGCTAAGGTGGCAAGGCACGATTATGTGGACCTCGCTTTCGGCAGCCGAAGGAGCCCTACACCAAGTATTACTTGCTTGGCTTGCTTGTATTGTTTTCATTCATCTTAGCCTTTATCAACTATCTCACTTTTTTGCAGGTCCTTGTCTTGATGCGAGAGACAGCCAAAGCTTTTAATCGGCAGGAGGCTTCTATCGAGCGAAGGGAGTAGATCCTTTGATGGCATGCCTCGGAGGCTGAGGAGAGGGACGCTGCCCTAGAAGAGAGCTTACGCCAAGAGCATAGTGCTCAAGAGACCGCCAAGGCTAAGGTTAATAGGCTGCGCATAGTGGAGGCTGCCTTGGAGGTGGAGACTAGGTTCAACAGCTTAAAGCGGCAAAGGCGACGCTTGAGGGCTCCGTAGGACGAATGATGGGCAAGCGCGTTGAGGCCACGATTGCGCTAGATGAGACCATCGAGATGCTCTGTGAGTCGATGTCCTGCCTTGGGACCGTCTGCCACAATTCGGGCTTCAGAGTGAACGAGCCCCTAGGCCCTCAACTAAGGTATCTTCGAAGTGCCATCTCTATCACAGAATCTACGATGACGGGCTTCGGGGAGACTTTGGGTAGGGTCATGACTCAAAGTGTCTTGTAGCTTCTTCACGACGCTAGCTGCAATCATCTTCGAGCTATGACCTTGAGGGTGGATGTTTGCTTTTTGGGACTGAGGATGTTGTCTCTGACTCCGGAGGTGGGCACGGCATGGTGAGCCCTTCAAGCTGCCTAGAAGGTGTTAGCATTATGCCCTAGAGGCAACATGAAGATATTGTACGAGGCATACCATGTTTATGAAATAAAGTTATTTTGTTCCTTGAAATAGAAACTATCGTTAAGGATCAATGAGTATGTGACTCATTCATGAGACTCATAATATTACTATTTCTAAATGATCCTTGATCAGATGTAAGTCATATATGGAACAGATATGACTGAGATCAGCATGTATATTGATTAATGATCATGCCTCATAGATTATGGGTATGGAGATACCAAATCAATAACACGGTGTTGACATCAGAAATTGGGCTGACGGGACATGAGTTGTCAGGTCAATAGACTGGGCCGATAGGCCACTAGGAGGAGCTTAACGGGCAAAGTCAAGATGCACGCAAAGTGGGCTTGGACTTGACAAAAAACTTTATCTTTAATTATTAGATAATAAGTTAGTTTAGATTCTGTACCGAATACATATTAGATTATCTCCCCGACTATAAATAGTTATGCTCGGGGTCATTGTAAAGACGTTCAGTCAACCAACCAATCAACTCTCGGTGCATTACCACCCTAGGTATGTAGCATTAGGACGATTCCCTGTGCGGGATCAGGCTATATCAGTTTGGTCCGATCTCTAATCATGTCAGGGATAGCCTTCTTGGTAAACTTGTTGATTTGATTACAACTTTCTTAGTTGAGTCCGATACTATGGTTAGATCGGTCAACTTTGATAGTTATCAATGTAATGCATTGATCTTTATTCTTACGCTATGATTTATGATTTGGATCGATGTATTCGTCAATCACATCGGCCTTGTAGGCTAAGGTAGACAAGATCGTATGTTAATCATTGGCTTAATGCTGTCTTGGTTGAGTCTGATCCATTATGCTAGTGTGATGCATGCGGGATGGTCTAACCTAGTGTATTTGTCTGTCGTATATCAGAGTTTTAGCCAATAGGTTACCTGTTATTCTATCGATTGGGCTTGTTTCTGTTCAATCATTCTTAGCATGATGTCTTTACGCTGCATCAGTTAGGTTTCCACTACCACAAAAATAATCTTTAGTGACGAAGCTTTACTAATGGATAAATGATACGCGTCACTAATACAGTTTTAGTGATGAACAGTTTTTGACGTGTCAGTGATGTTGTCTTATTAGTGATGGGTCGTAATGTGGCTCATCACTAAAGAGGGGGCATCCCCATTAGTGACGGATACCATTATGACCCATCATTGGATCAGTAGTGACGGGTGATAGTTGCCTCCCGTCACTATTGGCTAGATCATTAGTGACGGGCCGCAACTATCGCCCGTCACTACTAATGTGTATAAATAGGTGGGCACCAACAGAATGCTTTCATATTGCGTAGAACCATAAACCCTAGTGGCCATGCGTTCTCCTCCACCATCGTTCTGCCGTCGCACTCCACGCATTCCACCGGTCCCCGTTCTGGCGTGGCCTCTTCCGTCCATCGCACCCTCCATTCTGTCACCGACCCTCCTCGCCATCGCCTCGTCTCATGCATCTTCCTCCTAAGGTCCTCCTCAACCTCCTCCTCCTACTCCTACATCGAGGCTAGGGTTTGTTACTTGTTGCTTTATGAATATATTGCTTTGTGAATAGCTCAATGAAGAGAAGGCTATTAGTATGACGATGTGTGTGTGCCATTTAGGCTCTTTTTTGTTTTGAGAAGTTTGTTCATGCAATGATGTTACATTTAGAATGTTTTGTTCATGTAATGATCTTATTGTTTATGTGCTACTATTATTGTTCCTATATTTTGTTTATGGAATGATTATACATTATATGCTCACTTTCATATAGTTTGGTCCTTTACGTTTCTTTTTCTTCAATATTCTTTATGGGTAACATTTAATTAGTTAGTTGTCACACACAATATTCAGTTTTGTTTATTAGGGTTTATGCAAGTATTATTGTACTTTTTGATCGTTATTAAATATAACATGAATTAGGGACATGGCAAGCCTCCCAAGTGATCAACAGGGCACTCTCGCCGGACAACATGCTTCCAGCAGTAGGCGGGTCCCTATGGTATTATTTTACTTTTTTTCTGCCCCATACTGCAAGTGCTATGTTTAGTTGTAATAATCCATACCAACAATGTCGGTACCGACTTATGTACCCGACAGTTGCCTCTTGAAGATCAATCATTACGTTCACGGTGGACATCACCAGGTTTATACATTGTACATTGCATATTTTATTTATGTGGTAATAAAACTAACAAACTGATGCGATATTATCTTACTATTGTAGTTTCTAACAAAAAGTTTTGGTGATATCAATAACATTCACGCTGGTGACACCCTTAAGATATTAACAAAAGATAGGTGCACTACAGTGGTTGAGGTTATGAGCTATGGAGGCAGGGTATGCCTCCACAAAGGGTGGCCTGCATTTAGTACCCGAGTCGGCCTAACAGAAAGGGACTATGTGGTACTAACAATGGTTATAAATCTTCTGTGATGAATTGTCTGTGTTTTGTGATGAATTGTTTATGATGTGCTTTAGAATGTTTGATATGCTGGCTACCAAATCCTGGCTTTGATTCAGGATGCAGCCTAAAAACAATTATTAATTTTTTTCAAAATGATCATAATATTAGTGACGGGTGACAATAATCACCTATCACTAAAGAACACTTTAGCGACGGGTGGCATTACGACTCATCAATAAAGGGCCATAACAGGTGAGCCGATAGTCCCCCCTTTAGTGACGGGTAAACACCCGTTACTAATGATGTTACATCACTGACATGATAAGAGTGACGGGAGACTTGCCCATCACTAATAGAGGTTATTATCCATCACTAATAGGGTTTTCTGTAGTAGTGTTGAACCGTAGAGATTGATTTGCTAGGTCATGTTATTCAAGCCGATTGGTAGGTCTTGCCGATAAGTTTCTGTTGGAATTAAAAGGTACTAGCCGATGCATTATTATTCAATACTTTACACGATGCACCGTAGCTATTCTAGGTGCTATCAAAGCCGATGCCGATTGGCCATCATCTGATAGCATTAGAGCATCTAATGTTTTCTTCCTTGTCAATTGTAGGTCAAATTGACTAGCACGCTCTATACACCTCTAGGTTTTTAAGACCTGCACTGGAGCTAAGCAGACTCTCCCAGACCTTCGAGTGTGAAGGTGTAGAGATCCTTGTGTGATTTTTGCATCAACATGCTTTCTTGGCATGCCCAGTGAAACCATCATCATTATCTTCAGCAAGCCAGCAAGCTCTTCATCAGCACCGTAGCAGGGAAGGAGATCGACAACACGAACAACGTCATTTCGGTCACTATGGAGAACCTGACCGATGAGCAGAGGAAAGAAGTAAGGCAATCGCTCAAGGATTTTCAAAAACTGTGCTTAGAATCATTCAGCATGACTCGGCATGGGTCAATTCAGAAAAGCCAACTCCTGGTGTCTGCTCCACTAGGAGAAGCTAGTAACCAGAGCCCGAATAGCCCGAGAAGATCGTTCCAAGAATCAGTTAATGAGGTTGTGCATCATGCGCTGACAAATCAGTCTAGTGTGTTAGTAAACACCTTACAAAGGCTGATCATGAAAACAGTGGATGGAACCATCGCTCAAGAGCCAATTCATGGACCTATATACTTGCCACAAAGGCCATCGGCGCCTATTGTCCTGAGTTCACCACGGCCGATGACAACTCTATTGCCGTCGATAACTTATGGATTAGAGCGTAACATGATCCTAGGTCTGATACCTCTAGTACAGGTGGCAATCGGCGTGCAACTATAACCTTATCAGCCTTAGATGAGTGTACCTCTACTGGGATACCATCAAACTGCATATTATGGACCACAACAATACCATATGGGGTTTGATGGTAATTTGCCTCAAAGAGACTATCACCAGCAAGAAAGGGCGACGATGCCGATTCAGCATTATTCGGCACAACAAGAAGATGACTTCGCCTTCAAGATTGCCGAAATAATGAGAGATCAGTTTGGGCTTTGACCGAAGGAACAGAGTTTTATGTATCGGTACCCGTACCCAGACTGGTTTGATAGGGTATCATTACCAAACAGATATAGAGTTCAAGATTTTTCGAACTTTTCTGGTCAGGATAATACTTCAACAGTTGAACATATCAGTCAGTTCCTTACGCAATGTGGCAAAGCATCGGTCGAAGAAGTGTTATGAGTCAGATTTTTTTTGTTGTCTTTGTCGGGATTGGCTTTCACTTGGTTTTCGTTGCTCCCTCCGAATTCGATCAAGGGATGGGTTGATTTGGAGAAATAATTTCACAAGTATTTCTTTGCTGGTATTCAAGAAATGAAGTTGATGGATTTAACAACTGTAAAGCAGTGATTGGATGAATTGGTGCCCGAGTTTATTCAGCGGTTCCGTGACATCAGAAACCAGTGTTACAGTCTTAATTTGACTGACGCTCAGTTGGCCAAATTAGCCTTTCAAGGCCTGCTGATGATGATTAGAGAGAGATTTTCTTCTCAAGAATTTGACAGTCTGGCACATATTGTGCAAAGGATTTCGGTGCATGAGAGCTGATTCAAAGAAGCACGAAAGGAGAAAATGCAGAAGCGAGTTGTGTTGGGGAACGGGTAGGCTACGCTAGCAAAGACAAAACTATTTCTACCCCGTTCAACCCAGGAACCATGCGAGTAATGGGATCATGGATCGGTACCTCTAGTCATGAGACGAGCTAGGGCAGCGGAAGAAGAGTTGGGGAGGCGCGTCCTAGATCAACTCCGCCTAGCTCCGTCCAATCGTCGGTGGCGAAGACGATGCAGCCTTGCGATCCTCTCATCGAGATGATCAGCACCGCAATTACAACGGTGCCTCTACGGTATCCACACGTACAGGGACAAGATCACCTCATGTCGGTATGCTAGTACCACGCGCGAGGTTAGGGGAGATGTGGCCACAGTAGGTGAGGCCAAGGGAGAGGTGGCGGCTAGGGTTAGGGGAAGTCCAACTGCAATAGGAACAACCTTTTGCGCCCTAGCCTCTCCTCTCCTTATATAGAGCCTACTGATGGGCCTTTAATCAACATTAAAGCTCACTAGATATAAAATAACATTCTATATCGAATTTATTTTGATCCGAAAGTTCCGGTCAAACTAGAACTTCTGAACTTGGAACTTCCGATCCAACCGGAACTTCCAAAAATAACCTTCTGTATCAAATTTATTTTGGCCCGGAAGTTCGGCCAAAGCCTGGAACTTCTGATTCATCTAGAATCCGCCTATAGAGCAGGCCCAGAAGTTCTGGTTTCCTCCAGAACTCGCCACCAGGGTGGGCCCAGAAGTTTCGGTCCAACCAGAACTTCCGGTTCCTCCAGAACTTGTCTCTAGGGCATATTACCATCAAGTTGCACAAGTGCAGTTCTGTTCATTAGAGTCGGAGCAAGAAGATTCTGATGGAGAAATCGACCTCATAGAGTGGGCAAGATTAAAGAAGACAATAACTTGTCCGTGGGTAAAATCTGCCGAAAAAGAACAAAAGTACGATTTTAATATCAACGAGGCAGATAAGATCTTTGATTTATTATTGAAGGAAAAACAAATTCAACTCTCTCCAAACCATGTTATTCCATCAGTGGAGGAGTTGAAGAAAAGAAAATATTGTAAATGGTATAACACGGGCTCCCATAATACGAACGAATGCATGGTATTCTGTCAGCAGATTCAGTCGACTATTGAGCAAGGGTGGATAAAATTCGATGAATCGACGAAGCTGATGAAGATAGATGAAAATCGTTTCCCAGTAAATATGATGCATGTCGACTCATCACGCTTCCATATAGAAGAAAGCTGAACTTTAAGACATTATGTCAAAATTCATCGGCGTCATGAGAGGGAGCAGCGTGCCATGCCATATCGGCACCTTGATGAGATAGATCCACACTGGGAGTACGCTTTCTTTCATTTTTGTTGGGAGAATAATATGAGGCCCCTATCAATTGAGAATTATCTAGAATGTGGTGAGAGTTCCTACCAAGACAATCAGGATTTTCATGATAAGCGTTATAGGAATCGGACTCCCATGAGGGATCGGTTGGAGTCGCTAGAAGAAGAACTAGAAGAAATCATTGGCCATCGTCAAATATGAAATGAAGATAGATGGCACGGCGATAGAAAATCGGTTCAAAAACCCTAGTGGTGCCCATAAGGATTGACCTAGAGCCAAAAGAGAAGGCTTCAAAGATAGAGACATTAGGAGCAATTGATCGAAGAATATGAAGAATATCGGCAAAACAGACACCAACCTAGAAAGGAATGGTGGCCTAAGAAGAAAGCCGATGAGGTGGAACGACTGATGGATATTAACATGGTGTTCATCTTGCTAGCAGAATATAGGGCACTGCCATCGGACAAGGAGGGCGATGAGGACTCAGCGGCTCAGTTGCTTTTGCAGCCACAATTAGCAATTTTTGAAAATCTAGAGGACGATGAACATCGGCATCTGAGACCCCTATATATTAAGGGTCATGTTGATGGGAAGCTGATGGCTAAGATGTTAGTCGATGAGGGAGCCGCTGTTTATTTAATGTCATATTCAATGTTCCATAAACTAGGGAAGATAAATGAAGATCTAGTAAAGACAAATACGGTATTGCGGGATTTTGGTGGCAATTCTTCAGATGCCAAAGGGGTCCTAAATGTTGAGCTTACCGTCGGAAGCAAGACACTGCCGACTATATTTTTTGTGATAAAGGGAAAGGTCTGTATAGCCTCTTACTTGGGTGGGATTGGATCCATGCTCACTATTGCATCCCTTCCACATTGCATCAGAGCTTAACGCAATGGTAGGGCGATCAGGTTGAAGTTATTCAGGCCGATAGATCGGTTTCCATTTCAACAGCCAATTCACCTGATTTTGAAAAGATGGACTGCCTTTCCAGACGCGTTTGGGAAGGGGATTTTTAAGGGTATCGGATCTTGACCTTCAACCATTAAATGAGATTGTATCGGACCAGGATCCTTAGCCCACGAGATAGATGATGAAGAAGGAAAGCTAGAAAAAGGGTTTACATCGGCCGATGAATTGGAAGAAGTAGACATCGAACTAGGAGATAGGCCAAGGCCGACGTATATTAGTGCCAGATTACCTTCTTCTGTAAAGGATAAATTAGTTACTTTATTAAAAGAATCTCGGGATTGTTTTGCATGGGAGTATCACGAGATACCCGGCCTTAGCCGATCGATTGTAGAGCATCGGCTTCCTATTAAATTAGGATTTTGGCCAGTTAAACAAAGTCAGAGGAGGTTTAAACCAAAGATATACCCTGATATCAAGGTTGAAATCACAAGGTTATACAATGCCAATTTTATAAGGCCTTGCCGATATACAGAATGGGTATCAAATATAGTCCTGGTATGGAAGAAAAATGGCCAATTAAGAATATGCGTTGATTTCAGAGATTTAAATAAAGCCACACCTAAGAACGAATTCCCAATGCCGATTGCAGATTTATTAGTTGATGCAGCTTCAGGACATAATATTATTAGTTTCATGGTTGGCAATGCTAGATATAATCAAATATTCATGGCAGAACAAGACATTCCAAAAACCACATTTCGATGCCCTAGCGCCATCGGCTTGTTTGAGTGGATAGTTGTTGGGGAACGTGGAGGCTACGCTAGCCGAAAACAAAAATTTTTGACCACACACACTAGAATATCTTGCTAAGAGAGGGA